>JASSUY010031098.1:0-72720 GCA_032466535.1 Forpus xanthops | reverse complement strand
CCTGGGCAACCCATTCCAGTGCCTCACCACCCTCACAGTAAAGAATTTCTTCCTCAGATCCAATCTAAACTTCCTCTAAGTTTGAACCCATTACCCCTTGTCCTATCACTAGAGTCCCTCATGAAGAGTCCCTCCACAGCATCCCTATAGGACCCCTTCAGATACTAACTCGCTTGGTTTGCAAGCAAACTACTCCAAGTAGCTCTGAGCTGTAAGGACAGAATATAAACCAGCTAAAACATGTGGTGGAGGTTCAGCTCCCAAACAGTCAGCTGATAACACTAAGCTTTCTAAAAGCTTTATCTCTTGAAGTAGACATCTAGCTCCCTACCCTTACCTGCTTCAAAGCAAGCTTATTTACTTTTCCACTACAACCAAGTGTCTTGAGCTGGCTTTAAAGGTACAGAAGTGAAGCTACTTGTGGGGATAAAAAGATAATGCTTCAGATGAAAGCAGGCAAAGGGGAGAGCATGTGTGAGGGGCTGCTTTTGTTTAACCTCCTGTAACTGCCCTTACTGAAACACTAATACAAACCCACTTTAAACAGTGCCAGGGTTCTTGGCGTATCAGGTAATAGGATTTTTAACCAAGCCTACAACTACTTAATTGACTTAAGCACATGATCCCAAATCCCCTTGTTCTTCCACACACCTCCCTGCAGAGTGGGAGCAATGCTAGGGCCGAGGGCTGTGCTCCTGAGGTGGTCAGGCTTTGTATGCTGAGCCTCTGCTTCAGCGCTGCAAGTGGTTGTCGGCAAGTGGACTTCACTCTGTTGCATAGCACCAGTGTATCTGAAAAATGTCTATTTGCTGGCATTATTTCTAAGACCCTGTGCAGCCCTGGGCTGGCATTTCCTTCCCCTGCTTTATGCAAGTCTAAATTCCTGCCATCAAAGAGCCTTAACTGTGCCAGGAAGGGTCAGGAAGGAAAGCTGGATTGTAAATCAGTTCAAGTCAACTGAGTATCTGTGAAATATCCCAAACCCAGGCATAAGCATGCTGTATTTGGGTGCTCAGCCGGAGCTGTGGTGAAGTGCTAGAACTGAAAATCAGCTGCAGGAAGTGCCTGACTACCTGAAAGTGATGAATGAAAGGCTTGATGACCTTATAAATCTAAGCGAGCTGTGCAACAACACATGAAAGTCTCATGTCTAATGAATAGATAAGAGCTTGTAAACTGGAAGACAGCAATTTGCAGCCAAGGTGTGTTCCTCATTTGATTGAAGTGTTGCTGATCTTTGCTGATGATTGCTTAATCATGCACAGTGCTCCCTCTTGAAGACACAGGTGAGGGGACACTGAGCAGGGGCATTGACCACAGCTTTACGTGTCTGCCAGTGCGAAGGTCTCCCTGATCCCAACTCCTCCTTGGAGTATCCTGTGTGCCTCTGGCTTCTGGAGGGAGCAATGTGCTCTAAACCCAGTGAGGTGCTATGAAACACTTAAATCTCAGTCTAGCTGACAGTGGAGCCAGTTTGAAATGCATCCGTTGGACCTGCAGTTCTAACCAATGTAAAGAACATGCCCAGATGCAGCATTGTAGCTAACATGGCCTAAAGCCTTTGTGGTGATGCCTTCGAAAGGCAAATGGACCGTTTAAAACTGGCTTGACACTGCCCAAAATCTACAATAGGACTTAGTTTAACCTAGATTTTGCAATCTTCATTAATAACTAGGTTCTAGTTAAACAATGATTTGAAAATCTCCTCCTCAAATTGGAACCCTCATGGAATTCGTGTCCAAGTGCACCATAAACAAGCCTGATTGTCTTCTAGGAGAAATGCTCTCTATTTTGGAGTAGCAATAAAAAGAACTCAGACAGTAATAAGGCCAACCAGGCCTCCTCTGCCAAAAAGCTGCCTCCGGTTAAGGGGACGGTGTTGCGGGAAGCCAGATTGTAGGTGGGTACCCAGTCAAGGTAACACACTTTTGTCTCATCCTGATTTGATTAAACTTTGCTGAAAGCCAATCAAACAGCAATGTTTACTGTCCACATCTACCAGACGAGCCCTCTTAGCAAGCTTGGATATAAATAGTGTCTCATGGCTTTATTCAGGGCAATTTTGATGTCTTAATACTTAACTGGGCTGCAAGCACATGCTTTTATTGTGTCTCCTGGTGTACATGATATGCAGCCCTAATAATATCAGCAGGAATTAGGGTGAAAAGTAGGACTGGTGTGAGGAAACACTCTTCTTGCCTATTTCTTCCCATTCTGAGTGTTTCAGATCCAGAGGTAAGTTTTGGAATAGGCAACACCTCATGGGGTAGCATAGGTAGTCACTTGGTGGGTGTCACTCCCCTCCGGGATACATAGGGGGAAGCTCCATGGCTTTCAAGAGGGAATTTCTGATGTATTAAAAAATCTGGGTTTGTATTACAGGATCACAAAGTAACTGAATCGGTGAGGTTGGAAGGGACCTCTGAAGGTCATCTAGTCCATCTGCTCTGCTCAAGCAGGGCCACCTAGAGCTGATTGCCCAGGATCATGTCCAGATGTCTCTTAGTATCTCCAAGGATGGAGATTCCCCAACTTCTCTGGGCAACTTATTCCAGTTTTGTAGTGGGAGAAACCGAAGTGTGTTCCCAATGTTCAGGTGGAACTTGTTGTATTTAAGTTTGTGCCCAGTGGCTCTTGTCCTGTCCCCTGGACACCACTGTGAAGAGCCTGACCGTGTGTTTACACCCTCCATTTGTGTACTTGCATACATTGGTAATACCCCTCATGAGCCTTCTCCAGGCTAATCTGCACCAGCTCTCTTGGCCTTTACACACATAGAATCACAGAATAACTAGGGTTAGAAAGGACCTTAAGATCATCCAGTTCCAAACCCCCTGCTCCAGTCCTTTAGGCAGTTTAGTGGCCCTTTGCTCCTTCCAGTAGCTCCATCTCTCTTGTCCTGGAAAGCCCAGAACTGGACACAATGCTCCTTGTGGGGCATTACCAGCGATGAGTAGAGGGGAAGGATCACCTCTCTTGACCTGCTGGTGTCACTCCTGATGCAGCCTAGGTTATGGTTAGCTGCCTTTGCTACGTGGGATGCTGTTCTTCCCTCATGTTCAACTTGGTGTTCACTATAAAATCCTTGAGTCCTCTTCTGCCAAACTACCTAAGTGGTGGGTGACCCTTACCATGCAATGGGGCATGGGTTTGTTCTTCCCCAGGTACAAGACTTTGCATCTCCTCCCGTTGAACCCCATGAGGTTCATTCAGCCCATTTCTCCAGCCTGAGATGTTGCTCTGGAGGGCAGTATGACCTTCTGGTGTGTCACCTACTCTTCCCCACTTTATGTCATCAGCAAGCATACATGTCATTAATAAAGATGTAAAACAGAGTTGGAGATGGTATTGACCCCCCATGTACGCTGCTAGTTGCAGTCACACTTCTCATGATGCTCTGAGCTTGTTTCTTCAGCCAAGTTTCAGTCCAGCTCTCTGCCTGCCCATACTTCATGGATTCTCTTATTGGAGACAGTGTTGAAAGCCTTACTCAAATCCAAGTAGACAATATCCCCACCTCTCCCCTTGTGTGTCAAACCATTTGTTTAATCACAGAAGCTTATCAGGCCGGCCAAGCACAGTGGCTGCTCCAGCACCCTCCCAAGGGTTGGATGGAGGCTGACTGGCCTTTAGTTCCTGAGGTCTTCCTTCTTGAGCTTCAAGATAGGAGTGACGCTTGCTTTACTTCAGGATTTGGGCTCCTCTCCCAGTTACCAGGATTTGTCAGGGATTATGCGGAATGGCCTTACCGTGATATTAGCTCGCTCCCTCAGCTCGTGGGTGCGTCCCATCAGGGTTCATGGATTTATGTGTGTCTGGGTTGCTTAAGTATTCTTTGACATCATCCTCTTCCGCTAAGGGTATGACTTCCTTGCTCCCAGGGTTCCCGTCTAATTCAGCAATAGGCCCACATGTGACACAGGTCTTCAGGTTGGGCATTTGAGGGGGGTGTTACAAGTGTAGGAATGGAAATAGCTTCACTTTGTTGGGGAGGCGGTACAGAAAATCATCAGAAGCTTTCAGAAAGGGGTTCTTGGCCACGTGAAAGTCCAAAAGGTTTGGGGTGTGTGTTATAAGTCGGCTGTGGTCTGACCGCGGTGCCACCACCACGTGCATGGCCGTAACTGCTGTCCTCTCCTCTGCAGAGACCCCCACGTCACCCCACCACACAGAGCAAACCACCCCCCTCTGAGACAACACCGCTCCTACACGATGCTGCCGCCCTGAGCCAGGACGATGCTGAAGCCTGAGCCCTGGCACATTTCCCACTGGGACACGTCCATGCTGGGTGAGACCTGCTGGGCATCCTGAGAGCTCTCCAAAGTGAAGTCATCGTAAGCAGCTCAGTGGAGGCCCTGCACACCGTGGCAAAGGCACAAGACATCACTGCTGCACCAGCGCTCCCACACCGAGGCACTGGAGGTGTCATCCAGACTCAATACAGTGCCCAAGAATCCTTGTCCCCAAGGGGCTGGCCTTTGCTGCAGCCCCTCTCTTCCTTTGGGAATGAAGACGGTCCTTGGCTAATCCAAGAATTAGTTTGCAATTTAAAACTGCCTATTGCTAGGAATAAAAGGCTCTTTAATGGGAGCCTTTTAAATAAATGAGGTTTGTATATGTAGCACTGATGGGATTTAGTGATAGTCTTTAAAGCCACCGTTCATCTCATGCGGATGGGGCTTGTTATCCCGTTGCCCCTTATGGCTTTATTGGCACTTGATGTGACTGGACTACGCCGCAGATCAACTCTGGGTGCTGTCGCTCTGGTGATGGCTCTTCCCAGGGTACCTGGAGCCTCCTTGGGGTTGCTCCAGCCTTTCCATGTGCTGGAGAGTACAGTGGTGACTTCTAGAACCCTGATTCTGTGCCATGACCTTGTGTTCCAACAGTTCCAGCCCACAGCTCTTTCACTTGGCCTGTCCTTGCTTTAGAAGGCTGTGTGAGATGAACCTTGCCAAAACCTCTGGTCCATCTACCTTGTCAGTCACCACTGGTGCTGCATGGTCACTGCATTGCTGTGGCCGTGCTGCATGCACTTGGGAAGGGAACAGGCAGAAGCTTGGCCTTTAAGAGATATCCTTGATCATTAACAAAGGTATTTGTGCTTTTGAGATGGGGGAAGCTATGTGCCATTGTGAAAGTAATGATGGCCGTAGGTGTTGATTAAAATGCTGCAGACTTGTGAAGTGATGTCTTGGGGGATCTGGGGCTGGGTGTTAGCTGGAGGTGGGAGGACTGGGGTCACTCTTTAGTGGGAAAGAAGCCCAAAGCCCAAGGGTATTCTTGACTCGCTACCTGTCAGTACTTGTCTACCAGTCCTGCCTTACCTGCTTCCAACCAGGAGCAGGGATAGACCTTGGGAGCACCAAAGGGACCACTGCTGGTGCCTCTGGCACAGAGGGAATAGTGCAGGGAGTCCCTGGTCCCTCTTGGAGCAGAGAACTTGCACCGTGTGTGGTGTGGAAGCTGCCATGGTCTGGAAACTTGTAATTGTCTAAGACAGCTCTGTAACCTTCTAGTGGGTAAGCAGTGCTTTTCCTCTTACACTTCTGTCCCTTACCGGGCAGGAGGAGCACAGGGAGCTAAAGCCAATGCCAGCAGTTCCTGTGCTGATGCGTTGTCCTGCGGCTGGGCTTAGGCTGTCTGATCATGGCAACAGTTGTGATACAGCCCAGGTCATGAAGGGGAATGGAGGGTAGCAGCTGCACAGAACTTGGTCTGAGGCTCAGCTTGCCTAGATGCCTAAAGCATGTCTCACAGGTACAGTGGGAATAGCCATACCTGCATTGTTTCTGTGACACGAGTCCTCACTGAGGGCGATGCTTGATTTATGGCTATAAACTCCCTCTGCCCTTGAGCCCCAAATGGTCCACCTGCAAACAGTGCCTCACAACCTACACCCCCAGCACACGGCTGTGAAGCGGGAGCAGGTCAGAGGCACAGCCTCAGAGCAGGCACTCAACCCAGCAACATGGATAACACTGGGCAAATCTTAACAGTAGATCAAAGATAACCATCCTTGGGCTCACCTGCTTGAGGCTTTAATGATGTGCTGGTGCTAATTGCTGCTGTACAGGTGAAAACAAAATATTGACCTATTGCTCCTAGTGCGAGCTTTGGTGGGTTGTTTCTTTCTCTGTTCGTTTCTCTGTTGCAGGAGCCTTTGTGTTAAGCCCCGTTCTGCGCGTTGCTGTGGGCCTTGGAAGTTCCGGTGGGACGTAGGGGGGGGTGCAGTGTCACAATGTGGCCACAGGAGGGCGCCATGGTGCTGCGGACGCGCCGGGCTGCAGCGGGTCGGGGCTGGGGGGGGTCCCGGGGTACCGGCGCATCCCGAAGCCTCCAGCCGGGATGCGGGGCCTTTGTCTCCCCTGATCCCTCCTTGCCGGGCCGGACTGACGGACGCAGCTCCCCTGTTCTCTTCCTGCCCGCCCCGAGCGCGGGCGGCGCTGCAGTACGGTTATTCATGGGCTCGCAGCGCTCCGATTCCACCTCCTGCGCTTCAATCACCTTGCGGGCTGCTTGTGGAGTTTCCAGCTCATTCTAAAGTGTTTCCCGTAACCCACAAGTCCTCTCCTGGCCATAACTCGCCCTTCCCTGCTAACTCCATTTGCCTTTGTACGTGCTGTTTGGGGCTGGTACAGCACAAACGCTGTTAAGCGCAGTCAGCCCCCCTGGTGCAACAAACAGCAGTGCAGAGGGGTTGGCACAGCCCTCCCCTGCACCAACCCGGTTGAAAGCATTTACATTCTCCGCCTCTATCTTGTTTTCCCCCCACTGTGACAGAGCTGCCAGCAGCTCCTCTGGAAAGCACACCATGGACAGCAGCCCTCCCCACGAGCACTGGGTTAGGGTGCTTTTATAAATGGGGTGTAAATGCTGCACAGGAGCTGCTCCCATCGAATCAAAGCATCCCAGACTGGTTTGGGTTGGAAGGGAAATTACAGCTCCTCCAGCTCCAACCCCCTGCCGTGGGCAGGGACACCTTCCACTGGAGCAGGATGCTCCAAGCCCCATCCAACCTGGCCTTGAACACTGCCAGGGATGGGGCAGCCACAGCTTCTCTGCACCCTCACATGGAAGAGCTGCTTCTGTCTGACCCTCTGGCTGGTTAAAGCCATTCCCCCTTGTCCTGTCACTAGCTGTCCCTGTAAAAAGTCCCCCTCTGCCCATGCTCCTATTGGTGCAGCACAGGACATGGTTGGTTTCTGGGCTGCAAGCCACACTGCCTGCTCAGCCTGAGCTTTTTGTTACCAAACACCCCAAGTCCTCAGGGCTGCTCCGGCCCTATCCCATCTTCCCTGTAGCACCACAGCCCAACCACCCTCTGCCACTGCAGGAGTGGGAAGAAGGCTCAGACCCTCCCGCACCAGCCCTGCGTTATCTTTCACCTGTGTCCCAGTGCTCCCAGGTGCCCATCACAGGTTGTGCTGGGTTAAAACCCCTGGGTTGAGCCTCAGCAAGCCTTCCCTCTGGTTTGCTCCTCCTTGTTGCACTCAGGTTTGTTCCTGGGCACACAGAAGCTGTGACTCTGGTCCCTTGTGTGCAGGCCTCCTACAGCAGTGACAGACTCCTCTGGTGATGAAGGCTGGTGAGTGCTGCTGCAGGGGCTGTGGACAGGAGCATCTCCTGGGGCAGAGCCTAAAAACACCCAAAATACAGAAACAAAGCGAGCAACCAAAGCAACGTGGGGTGGATGCTGCTGTGGTTATAGGGATGGCATCCTGATGTTGGATGATGGAGTGTTTTTCTCCTTGGCAGCTACAGGGGACCAAGCTTTAGATGCTTTAGCACCATGTGTCTGTGTGGGATTGCAGGGCCCAAAGTCCAGGCAAGAGGTGTGGGGAGGAGGTTAAGTGAATTGTGGTGCTTGGTTTCTCTTGGGTTTGGCCACAAAGGAGGAAATAGATGGGGGGAGGACAACGAGCTCATGTGAGTTTTGGATGTGAGTCTGCATGGCTTGCGCATCCCTGGGCGCCACAGGGTTTGTCCGTGCTGGTTGGGTTTAACTCTATGTTGGGCAGGGATCTCTGCAGTGCAGCACTTGGGTGTGTGATGGGTACATGCAACTGAAGCCAGGCTCTGTCCTGTGTGTGAGCTGTTGGTTCAGCCTGAACCCCTCTATAGTGCGTGCATGGGATCTGCCCCGCTCTGAGCCCTTCCCCGGCCCTACACTGGGCAGGCAGCGATGCCTGCTCTGCAGTGCTGGCACAAGCGGTGCCCGGCAGCCCCGGCCCTCAGCTGCCCTCTGTGCTTGGCCAGCACAGCTCTGCGCAGCCATCTGCTGCCTTGGCTGCCGACCAGCCTGCCCGAGAGCTGCCCCGTGCTGCAGAGAGCTCTGCTGCATCCCTTCCCCTGCAGCACGCAGAGGGACAGTGGCATTGCCCCACTGTGAGCTGTGCCGTGGGTACATCCAATGTGTTGAGACCTGGGTCAGATGTGTTATCCTTGCAGGAAGCGAGTTAGGGTTGCTGGGCTTTGGCAGTGAAGTCTGCTCCCAAGTGTGCGTTGGATGTTGGCATTAAACTTTACAGTGTTCAATGCCTCATTTAAGGAGTGTGATTAAATGTCCTTCTGCCTCCTGCTCCTGAGGACACGGGAGCTTAGCTTTATCGCCTCGCTAGTCACCAGAGTCAGGGCTGGGCTATTTCTGGATAAAAGCCTGTGTGTGCACAAGCTCCTCCACCCCGTGCTCTCAGAAACTCTCCTGCCCTTCAAAAAGGGAAGGAAAACCATAATGTACTCCTTGTTTTGAGCAGTTCCTTTTACTGAGGTGCTGCTGTGTCCTGGCACTGACAGCTACAGCCTTAGCCCATCGCACAGAGCTCTCTTTGGGATGCTCCATCCTTACTGCTGCAGGCACAAGGCTCCCCACGTCACCCTGCCGCCACCTTCCCATGGCAGTTCATGTGTTCAGCCTTAGCTCCATTGGAGCAGCCCGGCCCACGGCCCCATACTGAGTCCCTGCTTCCCACATGCATCCATGTGGGATGAGGCTGCAGGGCTCGGAGCGGTGACGCGCAGCCGGCATGGAGCCAGGGCTCCTCATGCTCAGTGGCTCCCTGGGCGCACTCGTTTTCTGGAGCAAGGGAAACAATTCCTAAAAAGGAGCAGTCAGATGGAAAATTTGATGCCAAATGTGCTATCAGTCCCTGGAGGAGGAGGGTTTGATCCCTCCGCCCGCGGGTCAGGGTGCAGGCACACAGTGCTGTTCTAGAGGGATTCTATAATCGTTTCTTTTAAAGTTTACTATTTCCCCCTTTTGGAAGTTCATGAGTTTCCCAGACACGAGCTGGCTTCAGGTTTGATGCTGATGGCACAGGCTTTGGGTGCAGGTGAAGTCTGGAGGATGCAGAGCATGTGGGGAGCTGCGCCTGGCCCTGCTCCAGCTCTAAGGCCAGGGACCATTCCCAGCACCTGATACTGGACCAAGGGCTTTGCCAGCCCCGCATGGTCGTTGTCCTCGGGTAGAGCACTCCTCAGCAGGCCATAGCCACCCTGGGGCTGTCTGCCTCATTCCCTTTCTACCTTCCCTGCTCACCCCTGTGACTGTAGATGTTGTTGAGCACCATCTCTTGGGGTATCCAACTGGATTTCTGGGCTTGAGAACCATGCTTGTGGCTGCACTGCTCTGTTAAAACCCCACCTCCATACACAGAATCAGATATGGCCCAACTGCTTTCTGCCTCTTCCATCTGAGCCACTTTCTGGACCGGTTCATGCAGGGAATTGCCCGCTGAGCCACTGGTGCCATGGACAGGAGGTGCATGGCATGGCTGTGTTGTCCTGCTGCATGTAGTGCTGAGCACGAGGCATTGCACGGGGCTGGCAGCGGAGCGGAGCTTCCAGGGAAGGAATTTCCAGCAACTGCAGATCCTATCCCCAAAGACGGCGTTTCAAGGAATTCCCCTCTCCCCCTCCCCGCTGCAGACTTCCTCTGCTCTTCCAAGTAAGTCTCTGGGTTGGTGCCATGCGTAGTAACTGGAGCAGAGCAGATCCATGGGAACACTGGGGGCTGGAGGTCAGTGCTGGCCAGGTTCACAGTGCACGGCTCTTATCGAGTGCCCCCAGTTAAGATGCTGAGCCCCTGCCTCTTCCTGTCTCCCTTGTGAGCACCACGTTTCCAGTGCCCTGAATGCCGTGAGGGGCAGTGAAACCATCTTGAGTGCCAACACAAATAAATGGCAATTAGGAACAGTTCTTTTTGAGCACTCTTTTAGCAAACAGCAGTTCCTGGTGTTGGTAACTCAGTCCCCTTGCTTGTGGGACTCTGGCAGGGCTTCTCCAGGTCCAGAGGTGCGTACAGGAGATGCCTTATGGGATCTATCTCACCTGCATCCCTCATAACCATTTTGCTTGCGTGACCCCTTGGGAAGGCAGACACTGAGGTCCAGTCCCTGCCTGTCAGCAGAAAGCTGCCATGCAGCCCCATGTTTGCTCTTCCCCCTTCTCTAGAAGATGCTCTGTGCACGGTATTATCCTCCATGCTCTGGTGGGGACAGATGTGGGGCTCTGGATGAGCTCCTGAGGAGGTGCTTCCCTCTCCCAGCAGCCAGGGCTGAAGGCAGGGATCGCATTCCCTCTCCCTGCCTAAGCAGTGCCCTGTGGGTGCATCCCCATAGACATACCTGCGGATTTTCTTCAGCTCATAAATACTCCCCTGCCCTCCCCAGTGCCCTGAGCAAATAAATCATCTGAACCTACATTTCCCCTTTCAAAGCCTTGTGAAAGAAACCAGAGGGTTTATCAGCGCTGCCTGGCTGGAGCAGCTCACATACCATCCACCCATTTGCATTTGATCTGCTTCATCCTGTGCTAAGTAATCCTTGAAAGCAGTGGGTTGCAGGCCCTCTGCATGCCTGTAAATCACTGGGGCATGTCACCCGCTGTAAATGAGCGGGTACGTGAGTGTGTCCCACCCCTTAATTTGAACTGAAACGTCCCCTTCCCCACTGAGAAACCATTTGTGTGAAATCAGAAACGCAGCTTGCAGGGCTGGGATTGTCACGGGCAATGGGATGGGAGCATGGCTGGGAGGTGCGTACCCATGCAGGACTCAAGCAGAGGGCTCTCCTTGAGGGGCACCTCCCTAGGGATGCAGTTTGGGGGTGGTTTTGTTGTCCTCCAGCTGCCTGCATGTGCCTTGGTCTGGATGCTCCTGATTCACCCCTGCCTGTGTCCCCCAGGGCCTCTCTCAGTCATCCATTAAGCAGGTAGCTAAATGCGGTCATGGCTGCATGCATCTCCTGTGCCTCTCACACTATTCTATTTACCTTCCATCTCCGGAAGTGAGACAGAGCAGGAGCCCTGCCCCACGCAGCATCCCTGCATCACCCACTTGGCCCTGCTGTGCAATAGGGTTTTAAGTCAATGAGCCACGTGCACCAAGGCTACGGGCTCTTCTCCTTGTAGTGAATCAGTGATCATCCCCCTCTTCCCCATTGCCTCCCCGAAGGTCGGTATTGCTTTGCTGTGGCCTGGCTTTCATGACAAAACAAGAGCAGCTGGAGCAGGCTCTAGGTGCTCTTAATTGTCTTTCCAGGAAGGTTTTCAGCGCAGAAAGCTGCAGTGATCAATGCATTTGGTGCCTCCTGCATTAGCTCAGCCTGACACGAGCCCTATGCCAGGTGCTACATTCAGTGCACTGGGTGGCATCCACCCAAAAGCTGCAGCCAGCCCCAGGGTACTTTTCCCTGGCTAATTGAAGCCTCAAGGCCTCGGAGCTCCCCTACCTGCAGCGCAATGGGGTTTAGCTGCTAAGAGCAAACTCCAGGGGAGGATGCTGAAATAAAGCAGATGGGATGATTCTGGAGGTCAGAGCGAGGGAGAGGATGCCCTGCCAGGCACCACGTGATGGAAACATACTTGCTGCTCCAGCAGCTGTCAAAAGCCCAAGCAGATGAGTCGAGGTGCCCGATGAGTGTGCAGGGATCTCATTTACCTGGTAATTAATGGAAATTGTGAAACAAATCAACACACGCTCCCTGTGGAGAGCTTCATGCTCTGGTTTCAAAGCACTGATGGAGAACGGGGTATGGCTTGAGTATGAGAGTGCTGCCGTGAAGCTGAGGCAGGACTTGGTGCCCAGCACCCCATCACTGATGGAGCTCCTAATTACTTGAGGGATGCCCTTACCAACCACCATGCTCCCCCTTAATGTATGGCTGTGGGATGCCCGACCCTGCCTGTGCTGTTAGGGCACTGCTAATTGCTCTGCCCCATAGCACACAGGGGACTGTAACCAGCAAAGATGCCTTGGCTTTAGGCTGCGGAGTAGGAATGAAGATGTTATGATGAGCCCCATCATCTCCCTCTGATCCTGCTCGGCTGAACATGTCACAGCTGATTTTCCTGGTGCAGCCCTGCTGCTGATGGGAATGACTGGACCTGCCCTTCAGTCTCCTGCTGTAGAGGTAGCTCACCCCAGTACAAAACGCTGGTTGATGAAATTGGCTCGGTTGATATTAAACCCACTGTTCTGTGGTATTTTCCCCTTTCCAGAGCAGCAATGTGCCGCTCTGCTGTGCTCCTGGACGGGAGGCAGGCACGCTTCCTCTGATGCAGGGATTTAAGGATGAGCGAGCGCTTTGGTTCCCTGTGTTGTTTACTCTCTGTGGGCAGAATGGTTCTGCAAAACAAAATCTTGTGAGCAATTAATGCCAATCAGACCTGCTGACGGCACAGCCCCAGTGCTCGGAGCATGGGCTGAGCTCTGCCAGTGACAGCTAACCCCACAGCAGCAAGGGTGAGCACATAGTGCACCCCCTCAGTCTCCTGCCTACAGTTCACAACTGAAGCAGGAGGTTTATGATCCCTTTCAAAAACTTTATCTGAATGTTAACTATATGCTGAGGTACAGTAAATGCCAAATCCCCTCGGAATCTTGCGGGAAGTCTCATTTGCACACATGCAAGCGACCTTCCTGTCTTTCTAAGGAGCTGCCTGCTTTGGGAAATTAAAATGAACCCCCCAAAATGCCACCAACTCCCCCCAGAACCAACCCACCAAAACCCAAACCACTTGCTTACAACGGCAGTGGGTCAGGTAAGGACCCTGTCCCTCCTCAGTATGCCCATTACAGGTTGAATGTGATTGAGCTGCCATAATAAAAGCTTTCCCAGATACCCTGACAGCAGAAACTGCAGAAA
Organism: Forpus xanthops; assembly: GCA_032466535.1. Taxonomy (NCBI): domain Eukaryota; kingdom Metazoa; phylum Chordata; class Aves; order Psittaciformes; family Psittacidae; genus Forpus; species Forpus xanthops. The sequence goes on along the minus strand of JASSUY010031098.1, from coordinate 59,575 downwards.
CTCTGCCTGAGGAATCGGTGGGCTCTTGCTCTCTTTGATATCACTCACGTTATAATTAAGAGATAATGTCAATAGAATAAACCATTGTCTCAGGATAATGGTCTCCTGCTGCTACAGGAGCGTCAAAGCCAAGTCAAATCGTTCATCAGAAGTGAACGTTGAGGCAAGGCTGGGATGTTTGTATTCCCAGCAAGAGGCATTAATCCTGGGACAACACCGCTCCAGTACTGCTCTTTCTCCTGTGCCCGGTGATTGATGCCAAGGCATCATCATGCCTACCTGCCATGAGTGCGGCTGAGCGATGGGCTCTCCTTGCAGCATCATTGACCAGGTGAATTTTGACTTGTTGAGTTACCAACCAGTAAATGGAGGAGTGCTGGGTCGTGTATGTGTGTCAGTAAGTGTGACTGTAATTCTAAAGGTGAGCAGTGCTCTGTGTGGGCAGGCTTGGGCTGGCCAGGGTGTACTCTGGGGCTGTGACTGCTTGCTGCTGCAGGGCTGCTTGTTCATTGACCATCCAGGGTTACCCCTGGAGCCTCCTTCCATCCCCAGCCTGGTTTCCTGCTGCTTTGGAGGGGTTTTGGGACACTCCTCTGGCTCTGTGCAGAGCCTTGGTGCAGGGCTGAGCAACTTGCTGGCCTTATGCATGAGTATAAATGCCCACAGCCCAGCCCAAGTGTGTCCAGGTCCATGGGAAGAGGTCGGGGCAGGCTCAGCTCCATCCCTGGCACTGGGAAAACCGCTGCAATCACTGCAGCCTCCAGGGCTGGGGAGAGGAGCAGCCTCTGCATTCCACCCTCAGTTTGCCTGAGGAGAAGTTGCAAGGTCAACACCTGAAATTAAAGACATGTAAGTGGCAATTAGGCTTGTAACCAAGTCCCAGGAGGCTGCACAGAAGCACTGCCAGGGCTTTTTTCCCCCCTCCTGGATCAGTTAGTGGAGAGAATTACACATCTAGCAAACATTTGGGCTGCAGAGGAACACAAGTGCTTTGTACTGTCTCCAAATCTGCCTCTCTGAAGCAGCCGCCGGTACCTTTAGCACAGAAGCTGGCTGTTGGCACAAACAAGTTTGGTTCTTGTGAGCCCCCAGCCATGCCAGGGGATGGTTTCCTTTGCCAATATGATCTCCCTGCCTTTTGGAGCTGGGGCAGGGTGGTTAAGCTGGAGCAGAACTCACTGTATTCCATACACAGGGTGGTTCCCGAAGAATTAATTGTAGCTGGCTTTGATTTCATTACACACTCCTGAATCGTCCCCTAGCACAGGGCTAGCCTGAAGGGCTCAAATGGGATCAGATCCCTGTGGTAGCAACAGAGTCCTGACAAGGGATCTGCTCCATTAACTTGTCCTCTCCTCTCCCTGTACCATTAATCCCCCGTTGCAGTACACTGCATTGTGATGCTGTCAGCAGGTTGGGCACAGGACAAGGTTTGGGATGCGCATAGACTTTTGGGAGCAGATTCTGCCTTTTGAAGCGCTGGGTGGTCCTGGTATCCATATGGAGTGAGGGGAGCTGCTCCCTTCCCAATAACTCCCAGCTGTGTGTGAACACCTGAGCTGGGTTTGGCACTGCGGCTGTGGGATGGGGGTGTCCACAGGGCTGATGGAGAGCAGGAGAAATGCCTTTGGTGTTTAAGTAGTGGCAGAGATTTGCAGGGATGGGGTCAGGCAGTGACTGTGCCAGTGTGGTGATGGTCAGTGCTGAGTCTGAAAGTGCCTGAAATGCCTTCCATGGGCTCTCTGTCCCCAGTGCAATGAGGTGCAGATTCATTGGGGTTTGGTGAACTCTCAGTTGTTTCTGTAACCTTCCTGTGTAGATGACTGCCCTTACGGTGCTTCTTTGCCTGATGCTCAGGGTGGGTGGGTGCGTGCATCCTGCTGGGTGCACGGGGAGGGCAGCTCAGCTGAGGAGGGGATGTGTTTTGGACTGTTTTTCCTCATACCTGCTGGCTCTGGAAAGGGGCAGGAGCATGGACAGCACTCTGTGTTCCAAAGAGGCTGTGATTTTCTGCTGTGGCATGGCTTTGGGCACACCAGTGCTGTGCTTCCTGGCAGCTTGCACCAGGAAAGCCTCACAAACATCACCCCTGTGAGCATCCTGTGAACGGGCACAGCATAGGAGTGAGACCAGCTCAGGCCATTGCAGGAGCAGGGTGGGTGCTGCTGCCCCGCTTGCTCTCCTGGCCTATGTGCCCCTCTCCCACCATACTGCAGCACTGGGAGGCTCTGAGTGTGCTGTCTGCCAATGCAGGTGCATTTTGTGTAGGTCTGGCTTAAAAACACAATTAGATTCCTAGATTTAGACACCCAAACCCATGGGTTTAGCGCCTTTGCAAGACAATAGCGGAGACAAAGAACTGGTTCTCCAGCTGGGATTGAGGACACTGAATCAGGAGCTTATAGCTATAATTGAGCTTTTGTGTAGTGTTGGGCAGGCTGACTAAAAGAGGGTAGGGAAGAAACTATTCATCTTCTGTGCTAGTGTAAAACTCTGAGGCTGGAGAGCTCCAACTTGTTTGCTAAGAGACAATGTCCACCATCACTTACCCTCAGAGCGTGGGCCCTCGGACCAAGCCCAAATGTAAGATGGGCACTTGAGAGAAATAAAACAGGAGAAAGCCTTGCCCTGTAGCTTCCAACCCCAGCCTGAGGCATAGCGAGCTCCTGTGCATGATGTTATCCTGGTAGGCACAGCCATATGGCGAGTAAGCCAGGAAATGATTCACTCCAAATGAGAGATGCTCAAGGGCATCCTGAGACCCCAGAGCACCCTGTGCTGGGCATTGAAGAAACACAATTGCGTGTCAGGGTCTGTACGTGCAGTCGCTCTCCTGCACCGAGGTCTGTTCCTGCTGCAAACACCAATAAAGATGTCAAGCTGATGCGTGTGGGGAGATAAATCACAGCAGTTTTTTCCTGCCCAGAGCATCAAGGCGTCTTCTGGTGCAGCATAAGGGGGAGCAGAGGAGAGGCAGGCTGTGATTGCAGATGTGTGCTGGGCTGTGCTGCAAAGGCTCCTGCACGCTGTCTGTGCCAGGCATTGATGCTCTCAACCCCTTCTCACAGGCACGGGTTGCTGTGGTGCTCTGTGGTCACTCACCCAACCCACCCTGGGCATTTGGGATGTGACCACCACCAGCTCATGGTAGCGGGGCCATTTGCCTTAGTGGGCTGCCCATCACCATGGTCTCAGGGCTGACACGAACAGAAGCCCTCACCTGAGGGGCTCTGTGTGCCCTCACCTTTGCTGTGTGCTGCAGGAGGGCCCTGCTGTAACTGGTAGCGGTCAAAGAGGGAAAAACATAGTTGGAAAACTTACAATGATGAAGTGCTTTGAGGCAGACCTTTGCTGTCAGTGTGAAACAGCGAGGCCTGATTTAAACAGCCCCTTCAGTAACTGACCTACACCGAACAAATCCATTTACAGTGTCTTGTTTCTCCTCACTGTTTAACTACTAGAGTTCAGGGACGATTCCTTAAATGTTAATGGTGCGGGAACTTGGAAACTTTCCCAGAGTTGCTAGGGGAGCTGTGCAGGAATATGTCTGCTGTGCTTGTGCACTTCAATTTCCTGCTGAACATCAGGCGGGCTGTTCTCGCCTACTGCTTTGTAATTAAAGTGCTGACAGACCATCACTCTTTGAGGTCTATCGTGCTCAGATTCATCCCCCCGGTGAGGTCCGGCTTTGTGCCTGGCTGCAAGGAGGGCAGGGTGTGAAATACATAAAGTCGTGGTTCCTGCCTGCTCTCACTCTGCTCCTGCTGTCCCACGGCTTGGATGGGGCATCGGTCTTGTACCCTGGACTGACTGGTAGACCCCACAGTCCAAATCTGCACCTCTGCTGCATCCCTTGCGCTACCATCCATGGTGCCCATTGCTCAGGGGCCAGGGTGAGGGTTTCCCTTCATCCCTTCAACAGCTCATTCGCAGGGCCTGGTGACAGGAATGTGGAAGGTGATGGTTTCCCATTGCAGTTGTGTGCAAGTCTGGCTCTGGAGTAAGTTTGGGCCATACGTGAGGGTGTCAGTGCTTCTCAAGAGCCCTTTTACAGAGGAGCAGAACCGGCTTTGTGCATGCTAAAATGCAGGGTGTCATCAAAGCTGAGCTCAGCTTTGCGTCAGCCTGAAAGGTCACAGTTTCTCTTCTTCCTGCAACGAGTGAATTTAAGTCACACACGGGGCTGGAGGGGGAAGAGTCCAACCCATGGAAATGCGAGGTCTCTTTGTCACACCACATGGGTGTTGCTGGTGAACAAGGGCTTTCAAAGGAGCCCTCAGCAGTTCCGACTCTCAACTTGGATCAGGCTCCTTCCACTGTCTTTTTAAGAACAAGTGCTTGGCCCGAGTTACATGGCAAAGTCTGACACTTAGAAAATGGATGTCTTTTTGTGCTCATAACTTAAGCTGTCTGCTTTATCAGAGACATATGGAAAGTTTATTACATTCTTATTACAGATCCAGCCAAGAGAGCTGACTAATGAAAGAGATTTCATTATTTATTTATTTTTAGTTAAGCCTTGGCAAGAGCCCTCCTCCAAAAGGGACAGCTTTGGGTTGAGGAATAAATCACCAGCAGTCTTTTTCCCCTCTCTGTCCTGAGAGCTCAGCTTGGGAAAAGCTGCAGTGTGTCTGATCTGGGGGTGGAAATTGAGGCGGAAATCAAGGGTTTGCGAGAGATTTATTGTGTTGCCCTGTGGTGATCACAGTGGCATCCGGCAGCGTGGCACCCAGCTGCTGTCCTGCCCACAGCACAGACAGGACAAAAGGCACAAATCCATGGAACACCATTGTTCTGTTGCTGGGGATAACCTGGGGGTCATTATAAGGGACAGGGGTACAGTGGTGCTGGGGGCTGGCCCGCAATGGCCGGGTGTGAGGGTGCAAAGCTGCACGTGGGTTTTGGTAGTGAAGGGAAGCATTAAGCTCTCTGCAGGCTGCTTTGGGTGAGTTCAGCCGGGTACCAGGTATGAGAGAGTGGAAACACAGCCTCACGCTGGCTGTCCTCCAAGCCCTGCTGCCAGGGGACGTTGCTGTGCTTTGCAGCAGGCAGAGCTCCCATCCCCACTGTCCCCACTGTCCCCACTGTCCCCGTGCAGAGCAGCATCCACTGCCTAAGCAGCCCCTTTCCTAACCCAGGCGCCTGCCGCGCACCGGTCTGATACTGGGTTTGGGTTGAAAATTGCAGGTTTCTGTTCTGTTGCTGTGTGTAGGACCCGCACGTCTGTCCTCTCCTCCCATGCATCCTCCATTCCCTCCAGTCCCACACATCAGAGGGCACAACCCCATGTCTTTCAGAGCTTAGAAGATGCTCCATCCCTTCCAGTGATGCCCTTGGTGACCCCAGTGCAGATCTCCTTCGGTCTCAGCATGAATTTGGTTTTCCCTTTTGTAGGAACCACTCACTTCAGCTTTGGGCTCATTTGATTCATGAATTCACTGGTTGTAACTGATATTACTGTTGGTTTTCCACTACTCAAAATATCCGCCTGTACCTTTCCTCTGCTGCTCTGCAGTTCTTAGGGCCCGCTGGGACGATGACAGCAGCGCTGCAGAATGCAAGTGTTTTGGCTGGGCTGTTGTAGTTTTACTGTCTTGTCTTGCATAATGTGGAGATCTTCAGGCCAGCTCCCATGCTTGTCCTGCCTTACAGCTGGCATTGTGAGGCTTGTTGTGCCTCTTGGCACGCCACCTCCTCTGGTGCCTGTTTCCACTTTACATCTCACGGGCTCTGTGTCGCATTCTACCATCTATAGGCAAAACCTCTTCCTCTGACTCACTACTTGGTGCTTTTTCCCCCCTTCAGCCTGCTAACTTTGGCTGCAAGCGTTGTAGGGGGTAGCACAGCAAGCACGCTTCTCAAGGAGAGGTTTTTCTCTGTAGCATGCTAGGGATGAGCCTTCACTGGTTTTCTTCCTTTGCTATTCTACATCTGCTTTTGTGTGACACAAGAGGTGCATTTCCCCATGGACCCTGGTAAATCACCTCTCCTCCAGGCCTGCTTCTTCCCTGGGTCTCTGTGAACCACGCTCACCGGCTTTGAACACATTTGTAGGTCTTGGCAGAGCAGGAGCTTGCCTGCAAAGGTGCTCAGCGAGCCTGGGATGAATTTTACACCACATTATCTCTGCAGCCCTTCTCCTTATGGCTCCAACCCTGAGCACTGGCTGAGCCTGGGGTTGCTCTGCTCTGTTCCTCATCCCTGCTCCTCCTCTACAGCAGCTTCGTGCATCTCTCAAACTTGGATCCTCACAACAGCAGCCATCTGGTGCGTTTTAGCAATACAAAGAGCTATTGTTTGCTCCGGAATCGTGTTCTGGCGGAGGTAGCTCTGCTTCTGGAGCGCTCTGTGGGTTTGCCAAGGGTCCTTCTGCTCTGCTGGCAAGTGCAGGTGCGTTTGGAGCAGCCTTTGTCCCTGACAGAGGCACTGCTCGGATTTTACATGTTTTTCCTTGTCTAATCACAATCCTGAAGTTTCCCACAGTGAGAAGTGCCCCCATCCCTTGGCAGGGACAGGATCTGGGGCTATCTTTTCATGAGCACAATGTTCCGAGCTTTGTGCTTGAAGTCCTCTCTAGCATTAAATCTCTTCACGTCCTTTAGCACCAAACCCTTCCTCAAAGTCAGGGTCTCGGTCAGGATGTGATGCTCGAAGCGAAGTCAATGGGTTTAGAGCAGAGCCCTGTTGCCAGCTGGGGACCCTGGTGCATGACAAACGTGGCTCTTTGCATTTCCCCCTGCACGAGCCCATGGCTGCCAGCCTAATTTGGGAGAGAGCCGCCTGTGAAGCAGGGTGACTCAGAGGAATCCATCTCTCCAGCCGGGCGCTGTGTCTGGCTGCGGCAGCCGCTCGCAGGTTTCATTTGTAAATGCTGACACATGGCATTTCCTCACCGTCTCGTTGGGAAGGGCGGCGTGTCTGCCGGCACTTCCAATTTGTCACTGTCAGGGCTGGCCCCGTCTCCTGCTCATCTCCCAAATGCCTTCTGATCGGGGCTGGGGAAGTTATTGGCACATAATTTATCATTGGATATTACCCAGAAGGGGTTTCTTCTACAAACATCCCCCAAATGATTACCCAGATTACATGAAGGGGCTCTTCCCTTCACCTGCAAACATCTCTCTGGGTGTCTGGTGCTTTGCTATAGGGCTGGGGAGGAAAACTGCCCTTGATGAGGTGTTTTCTTCACTGAAAAGCCTTGATTAACAACCAGCCCCGGCTGCTCAAATGCAGTGCCTTCCTACAGCTGTGCTCCTGTGGAAGATGCTGCATTGGGAATTTTTCTCAGGACACCACGTTCCCATTGGCATTTCTGGTCACACAGCTGGAGGAGGAATTTCCCCAGACCTTATTCCTCTCTATGGAGGAAGGACTTAGGGGTGAATAAAAGCCACGGAGGAGCCTGGACACTCCAGGATGGTGCAAGGGGGCTGGTAATGGAGTGCTATCCCCTTGGAAATAGAGGTCTTCTGCATTGCTTAGTGGGGTGGCAACATCTTGCCCTTGCAGATGCGTGCTGGGCCATTGCATGGCTCACAGGGGGATGCAAGTCCATCCCCAAAGGCTGGCACAGTGATAGGGCAGAAAGCACGTGGGCTTATGTCCTGGTTCAGACCCCTCCAGTGCAGAGAAAGGAACCTGATGGTCCCCAGCTGCCACTGGTGTTCAGCAGGGCCCAGATGCTGCAGGAGAACCAGATGCAATATGGGACAAGAGGAGGCAGTTGACTTCCATGCAGCTTTCCCCAGATCGCAGCCAAAGGTGGGATGTGGCAGCTGCTTTTGGGGCTAAACCATAGGGGCATGGCACAAATGCCTTTACGTGTGTGTAATGACCAAAGCAGATGTGCAGGATGGTGCATGCTCCGCAGCTCAGCTCCTCTGCTTGTCTTTGCCAGCACAGGCTCCTCGCTGCACCATGCAATGGGTTAAACCCCGGTTGGGCTGACTCACACAGGGCAGCTTTTCTTGAAAGCTGGCTCCAGGTTTTACAGTTCTTCTTTATTAGAGACATGAAAGTGATTTTTGTTGCTCCTGGTTTGTGAGCCAGCCTTCCAAGGACTCAATGACTCACACTGGGCAAAGGGCTGCTGGTATCCCATGGAAAACTGTGGAAAACCCCTTCCCTTTGGAACCTGTTCCCCAGCTGGGAGGCACTTCTGTTGTTTTGATTGAAATGAGATTGTGGAAGGGAACAGTTGGTCGAGGTCTTTGGGACCTGTGGTCATTGTTGATTTCCTCGGCTGGACATCCTCATCCCCCATGACATGGCAGGAGCAGCTGGGGAAGTCACTGTGATGTTGTCAGTGTTGGATGATGCCTTTAGGGTCAGAGAGCATGAACTTATGGGAGACAAAGCAGCTGCTGCTGAAGAATCATCTCAGGAAAGTGCAATGTGGGTGGAAAGGGATGTTTTACCCATGACAGCAGGGCAGTGCTCCTGCTGCAAGCAATGCTGGGCACAGCTCTCCATCTTGCCCCATGTTCTCTCTCCAGCTGGGTTTTGTCTCTCTAAATGAGGTCCCTGGGGTGGGGGCTTGCTGTTCCTTAGGGACATTGCATAGTGGCCCTGGTCCCAGCTCAGGGAAGGGGCTATACAAGGCAGGTACCTCCTAACCAGGCATCCCAAGAGTGGTCAGGTACCTTCTCCAGCAGACATCCTTGCCGGGCTGGTCCTCCCAAATCTCAGGCTGTCTGGGAGACAGTGTTGTGTCTGCAGCCATCTCTGTGTCACTGTGAAAAGGTGCCAGCTCCCCTTTCTGCCCTCTGCAGCTGAACACAGCAGCGGACCATGCCTGACACACAAGTGATGCTCTCGCTGCCGTGAGGTTGGTTCCCATCAGTGAGTGTGCAGGGTCAATTATATCTTGGATTTCTTTTTCCATAGCAAAAGCACTGTGCTGTCAAGGATCACTGCTTAAATATCACCTTTCCCTGTGGCCCCTGAGCTTCCTAATACAGATACACCCCTAAATTATTCCCTTCCAGCTTCCTGATTTCCAAAAGCAAAGCATGGGCATGGGGTGGCTTCCCTGGAGGCAGCAGGTCTCAGCCCCAGCTTCATTCCCCTACTGTTTCCCAAGGCTGTAGGTGTGGGGAGCGAAGCCCTTTATCAGCTCCTGTACACCAGGAAATTTTGTAAGTGTCTGAGAAGACCCTGAGGCTATATAAAAGTTCAACTTGTGATTCATTTCCTTCCCATCCAGGGATAGGCTAATTTGAGAGTATGCGCTGAACATTAATTACCTTCCTTGCCACAGTTCCTATTCAGGCATCCTTTCCCAGATGACTTTCTGCTCACTCAGGTCCAAGGCCATAAAAGCTCCCCTATTAGGAAAGGAAATATTTTACATCAGGTTTATGCTGTATGCCTGAGGTCATCACAAGTACAGCTCGAGTGGCAGAAATACACACTGTGCTCTCTCCTCCCAGCATGAAAAATGAATCAATAACTCATCGATTTAAATTAAAATGTCTGCCTTGCAAAATGCCTCCCAGCACTCACATCCACAGCCCCCGTGCTTGCTGATTGCAAATCTGCTGCCCCTGGAAAGCGTGCAGGGATCCATCTCTGCTAACGGCGTGCAACTGCTGACACCCAGGAAACAAGCCATTCCCCCTTCCTCTGGAAGGATCCCACAAGGTGAACTTTTGGATGTTGCCTCTCCTGGCCCATGGATTATGTATCTCGCAGGCAGTGGTCGATATATCTGACTTCTGCAAGAGGTAATTAAGAGTAAATGTGGGAATTCAGGCAGAACTGTTGCCCCGTGCGGGAGTGTAACTGTGTGGAGCTGGCTCTTTGTGATGGGGATGATGCAGGGGGATGTGTGGCTCAGGGAAACCCTGTTGGTCCCCTTGCCTCTTGCTGCGTCGTGCTGGCCCCAGTGCATTCCCACCTCCCTCCTCTCAGGGGGAATATCACACGTTCTCCATAATTCATTGGGTTGTTTGCTGCCCTCATGTACCTGTGTGTACTGCCAGCTCTGGGTGATGAAATGAGCCTGGATCTGGGTAGCTGAGCCTGGACAAGGTTATTGCCTCTGAACTGCTGGTCTGGAAGGGGACAGAGGCCACGCTTGTGGTGTCTTGGGTACCTTGGGGTAACATTTGGCTTCCATTAAAAACATCTGAGCATTCCCCTCCACTCAAGCCTCTTCTTGTGAACTAATTAAAAAGTCTCTGTATTAGCGAACGCATTTATGGTCATTAGCAAACAGTTAACTAGCTAATACTGAAGATTTATGGTGGTGGCAGCAGGTAAATTATAGTCTTCGGAGAGTTTTCTTGTAAATGATCTGGATGTAAGGCTTGTTCTGGCCTCAGGGAAACATAAAGGAAATGACCATGAATTGGATGCGCTGATAGTCTCAATAAGACATTTAATGCCTACCTGCAATTTTAGCAGATGAAAAGTCCAACAGCCTTAATAGCAGTGTGCAGGTTGTATGTCCTCTCTGCCCCATGGCTGCTTTGCTGTGGGATCTGCCATCTCCAAGCAGCTCATGGGCCCCCAGGGGAAGGATTTCCTCCTTTTACCTGGTTAGGGAAAAGCTGTGATGTGTCTGAGGCTCTTGTTTTCCAGATTTGGTTATAAACCCCTGCTAGTCTCTAACCGTGACGTGTATTATGGTCTCAGTTTCACAGCTAGAATAATGTTTAGGTTGGCAGTGAAAGCCCTGAGTGTGCTTGCAGAGGAAAAGACACTTGCTGCACTGGCTAGGAATTGCTTTCAGATGCTCTGGTCTTTATTTCTCCCCTGGGCAACCCACTCCACCCTCACTGATAGGTCACTGCAGTGTTTCCTCGGCATGGCTGAGGCTCGGGGCTGTGTTGCAGGATTGGGTGAGGCACACAAGATGGGCAGAAGGTGGAGGACCACGTCTCTCCCAGGCCTACTCTCTTTGAGCATCCTGGCATGGGTTGCCTGGAGCTGTCGAGCTGGTTGCAAGCCACATACAGACCATTAAATCCCTACTTCTGATTTTTCTCCCCAAAACCCATGTGTGAGTAAGAGCACCGAGGCAAATAATGAACAGATCTGGGTGCAGAAAAGCCGTAGATGGCCCTAATTGAAGAAGATGATTTCCCCTACAGAGCTGGAGGCCTCTGGCAGTGATTAGTGCCTGAGCTGAAATGCATCACTTAGCTCCTATTATTCAAACATAAGAGACTTGAGCAAGTGCACAGGATTTTGTTTGCTGTATATTTTCTCTCCCTCATTGGAAGGAGCCATTATTTACACATGCAAGTGCTTGTGGTGTGTGGGGGAGCTTCCTCGCCTGCTCCTGGACCCACACAGAATATAAATGACCGTGTTTCTCCTTGGTAGCAATGACTCCATCCCAGGGCTCTCTTCTCTGCATGTGAACCCTTAATTACAGGATACATTTATATCATTAAGGTTTATCTGTTGTCCTTTCCTTCTCCCTGTTAAATCGCTAATGCCTCTCACACAGATTGATTCCCCTCCTTTTCCATGGAGGCAGCCATGCAGGAAGGATGCCTGTCACTGGTCAGAGTGGGATTGTGCAGGGCTGTGATCTTGGGGGATGACCCAGTGTAGCTGAGCAGCTGATGGGATGCAGCACTGATGCTCTTGGCTCATTGCCTGCTAAAAACAGGGTGAAAAAGGGAGATGCAGTGGTCCCCTGGATGAGCAAGTGCACTGCATGTGGGCAAGGGGCTTTGGTGTGAGCCCCAGCGCTGCTCACCATGTGGAATAGCTGCTGCTTTCCCTTCTCTTAATGAAGAGGTGTTTCATGGGCCTGGGGACGCGCCTGGCTCCGGCAGATCATTAAATATCCAATGTGTCCACCAGGGAGGATGTCTCCAGGGATGTGCAGTGGGGAGGGCTCCTCTCCCTCCAGGCTGCAATTAAGCTCTTGTTAGCCTGAAGCCGCCGGAGCGTTGGGGGAGATGGACGGCATTCCCAACAGTCCCCTGGCTGCTCCTTAAGCAATTTGTATTTGAACTACCCATTAATTGGCATGAGCCCTGGTAAAGGCTGATTCCCCATCCGCCTGGGATGGGGATGGCCCATGGGAGACTGCTGTGGAGGCTTGTCCTCATTGCTGGAGGCTGAATCCTCCTTTTCCATGCCAATCAAAGGCCTTTTCATGCCTTCATTTAGGGGTATCTGACGTATCCTGAGAGGGCTCTGTTTCTGTTGAGGTCCGAGGGCTAACAGGCTCCCCAGCACTGGCGTGGCTTTGGGATGTCTGTGTTTATCTTGCATTACAAGCAGGGTTTTCCTGGGTTTGGAGAACTTGTCCATGTGTCTCGGTCTCCTTCTCCCTTTTCTTTCCAAAACTGCGGACGGTGGATTTCTGCCATGCCTGAAAACCTGTTCACATAAAAACATCAAGGGGAGCAAATTATTTAAGAGCTGGGAGCATGGGTGGGAGAGGAGGCAGAAGGCCAGGTCTGTGTTTTTTGGCCATTAAGCTGCAAACCATGTTTAATATAGCGGGTGATATCTTCAACCTCCCCACAAGTTTGGGGCAAGAGCCAAGAAACAGAGGAGCTGGTTCTTGTCAAGACTGACTTACTTTTACTAGATGCTAGATTTAAATGCGTTACTCTAAATGTGTGGTTTGAGCTCTATGGGCATTTGATGGGTGGATTGCTGCTGTTGCAGGAGATGTGTCCATGGGAGATGGCAGTCAACAGGCAGGTGCTGCTTCTCCTTTACTCTCTTTCAGTGCCATGGGAAGGACATGATGCTTGGTCCCCTCCTTGGGCTAGGTGGGAAGAGTTTCAGGGGACCCTGGATGTTCTTCCATGGTCCCTCCATGGACTGCAAGTGCCATATGGGTCTTGGAAACACCAAGTCTGGGTGTTTCCCCATTCCCAGGGTCTACATTTCAGGGCAAACTTGGAACAGCTCTTTTGATCACTGGAGGTTTAAAACCCACCCACCTAAAAGCCCTCCAAACCCTGATTCCTGATGTATCCCCTTCACTCCCCTGCTCTTTGGGTCTGGGCTGAGCTAGACACAGCCAATAGGTCAGTGCCCCAGAGGAGCCCCCTCCCAAGAAGCCAAAGGCAAAAGACATTGGATATTTGCAGGTTTCTCAGCAAGTTTCAGATGTGTTTGTGAGAGCAGAGAGCATGCAGGGTGCCATTGCTGGAAGGGAGTTGTGCCAGCCCGTCATGGTCCTTGGTGTGGGTGCAGGCAGCATGAAGCAGTGGTGTCCAGCACCTACCAGACCTCCCAAGGCAGATGGTTGAACCCTGCGTATCTTCAGGCCCTGATTGCATTTTTGCTCCTAAAATGATCATAAAACCTCCAGCACAAAAATGTTGCTATGTATTAGTAAATGGAGATGGGTTTGTTACGTGGCTGCTTTTCCGAACAGCACAGTGAATGGGCTGAGCGGGGAGCACTGCTTAACTGTCCTTCAGAGCTGCTCTGTCAGATCCCTGCCTGTCCTTACACTTCTACTACAGAAAGCCTCTTCCCACAACCAGCTTATAGCTCCTTTAAATGTTTTGGCGCCGGAGTCTGCCGAGCACTCTGTGTATCATCATTTCTACACATTCCCTCCCTCCATAATTCCATGTACTATTGCACCTGGGTGCCAAGGTTGCTTAAAATATTCCTGCTTGGCACATGTGCAACTTGCAGCTTGAGAGATGGGAATGTTCCAGAGATGATGGGGATACGGTAGAAGGCACATGGAGCAGTGGGAGGAAGCCCAATGTGTCAACCTCCGGGCTTTCCATTCAGAGCTGTGCTTGGGGCTTATCCAGGGCTAGCTAATTGGAGGGAAGGGATGTTTCCTTACCATCCCCAAGGCCTGAATTCAGCCCCTGCCTTCCTCCCTTATCCTCAGCTGATGGGGAAGCAGGAGGTCAGAGGTATCCTCTTAAATCCAGCACGCTGGCTCTTCTTATTGCCTTTTCCCCAACATTTTATAGCAGGCAGAAGGGAAGACTGGAGTGCTCATACTTCAGTTTGCATCTTGCTGTGCCTAGACCCCACAAGTTCTTACCCCCATCATAAGCTTTTCCCTTATTCAGAGCAAGTTTTCCATGCCGGTGGCTGTGCTTGGTGGTCCATGGATGCTCCGGTGTCAATTCAGGGCTATTTACACCCCTGTGACATGCTGAGGCAGTTGTTTTTCTTAGGAACTCAGAGCAAAATCTCCACCCAGGAGCTGATTACCCCCCATTTAAACCACAGTGCTCAAATCCAGGCTGGGATCACCTAAACCAGCACCAATAATTTTAACATTCTCCATGGGCTCTGCTTTGGCATTGCCACAGGCTCCATCCTGGAGCAGCACTCACCAGGGATGTGGAGAGCTGATGCCCATGTTGTCTCTGCCACATTGTCCCTGCCATCTTCTGTGGTTCCAGCTTGGAATTCCTGTCACTTGTTGCAGTGCCACAGTTCCAGTTCTTGGCCAGGGTACCCAAGGGCTTGGAGTGCTCTCTTTGGGGTGAGAGCTCTGCTTGTTGTTCCTCTGCTGCTCCACATCACTCAGCCCCATTTGCAGTTTAAACATGTTTGGTTTTAGCATTCATGGATTGATTTCTCTTGTTGCTCTCCGGGATCCGTGGAATTCAGTGATTGCAGCAGCTGAGCCAGGAGCTGGGGGAAGTGAGAGTTAAAGATGATTAAAAGGTGGTGGTGGGAGCAGCTCCAGAGCTGATGCTCGGATGAGGCAAAGCCCCTGAGAGAGGGACAGGAATTTCCTCTGTGCAGCTGGGAGCAGGAGCTGGCCCCTCTGCTTTTTCAATCACTTTATTGTGGAAATGACCTAAAAACCTCACAATCCCACAAGGTGCAGCAAGGGAAGAGGAAGAGAGGGAGGCAGCTTGTGCCAAGAGGCCACAGTGAGGGGCAACCCTCCCTTGAGAGGACACAAGCCAAGATGGAGAGGGGTGAGGAGCAGAGCTGCCTCAGAGCTGGGGTGACCTCATATGGGGCAGGATCTCACCCTGTGCTATTCTGTGCAGTGAGCATCTCCCATTTCCAGGCATTCCCAGGTTGCTTTCTTCCCTTTCCCTAGAACCTGTGTGCTTTCCCTTGCCATCATCAATCATTTCAGCTGGGGATGGGAACTTTATCTTTCCTTTTGTCCTTGAAGAAGATGTCATTGCTCTGGTTTTAACGCAGGAACATTGCCTTCTGCTTGCCAGCACTTGCTGTTCCTGCAGAGCCTCCTCCATGACAATCACTGCTGCAATGGGCTTTTTTCTCTTCTTAATTTCCTGAGATTTCCCGAGCCTCAGCTAGGAATACAGGAGCTGCTTTGGGGCACGGGCAATCTCATTCACCACACAAAGCCTGTGCTTGGGGTAGTTCATTTGGCAGCTTTGAGGTCTGGTCATCTCCACTTCCAACGAGACCCAAAGCCCCATGTGGGTGTGTTACTGAGGGTGTTGAGTGGTGGAGACTTTCATGCCCCAGGTTACTGCTTAACCTTCATCTAAAAGAAATAACCTGCTTCTCCCCAAAATAGTGCTCCGAAATTTAGCTTTATCTCCCATCCGCACATCCTACAGGTACTGTGGACTTACTGTCTGGGCTCGGGGCTGGATGAACCCATAGGCAGTTGCTAAGCCTATCCACAAGTCATATCACCACCCTGGTGTCTTCTCTGGTTTCCAATCACTGTAATTCTTTAGTGATAGCATTCCCCTATATTAGCTTAACACATCACCAGTGTCATATCCGTGTTGCTGATCGAATTACAGGAGGGTTTCCACTAAAACTGGGATTCGATTATGTGTGTTAATCCCCTTTTCCTCCCCAGAGGAGGTGTTAGAGAGAGCACAGTAGGTGTTCTCCTGCTGCACAAGGCTTCACCCAAAGCATGGCACGAGTGACTGGGGAGTTAAGGTGATGAGAGAAGATGCTGCACAGTTTGCTTAGTCAAGAAAAAGGAACATTTCCTTCCCAGATAGGAAAATCCCACTTTATACTTGTCTCTAGTCTTCAACTTCACAAGGTTTTGCTCATTTATCTCTTTAAAAGCAATGATCCTGTTGGATATATTTGTTATCTCCTCCGTGGTACTGCGAGCACAGATGGAGCAAAACGGTAGTGAGGTCTGTCTGTATCTATCTATCAATGTATTGGATCCCAGGAAAGCTGGTGGACATCTTAATCCATATCCGGGAAGCACTAATCCAGAATGCTGACTTTAGGGCATGGTATGAGCTCCTGTCCTGCACTGATGACTCTTTCATGGCATAAGTCTGGGATTGGGTTGGATTGAGCAGGGGGAAAACAGAAGCAGAAATCTTGCCTTGGTCCTCTCCCTGGAGGGGAATCCCCCCCGTGCCCTGCCTGGGAAGCAGCACTGGAGGCTGTTCAAGCACTCTGAGAGCTGCTGTTAAAAGGTGCTATCAAAATGAAAAATGTGATTTTCTGTGAGGGGCCCCACCTGTGACTCATCCATCTCTATTAGGGCAGAGTCAGGGTGAGTTATGGCACGGCCTTGCTAACCACAAGAGGATTCCTTTTTCCTAACTTTGGGGGGGTTTGCTCGCTGGGGAGCTCCGGCAGAGGATTCTCATGGAAAAAACGAGTTTAGTGCTAATATAGCACAGCTTTCAGTGCAAGGAAATACACTGCGCTTCAAAGACTCCAACCAAAGCACGCCTTTAGAAACAAAGTTGACTATATCTGACCATAAAATCATGTCAATGCACTATCTGTTGGTGGTGGGCAGCCAAAACTGAAACTGGGCTCGCACCAGGGTCGTTGTTTCCATCCCCAACCAGGGAATGAGATGATTTGCTTTATAAATACAATCCCAGACTAGCAAAAAGTCAACATTTAGTTTGGCTTCAGAAGTGGAAACCTCTCTCTTCTGTCGCTCCCCAAGATGCTCCCAACCTCAGGGAGGTTGTTTTCAGACAATCTCATTTTTAGGCTGTTTCCCATTGGGAGGATGAGGCCAGAAAGCAGGATCTGTTCCCAGAGCATTGCCAGGCTCCTTGAGGAGCTGCTTGGTGGTGCTCTAACCCATCCTGACCCATCTTAATAGGGGAGGAGGAGAAGCAGATGCTGTGATGGTCATGTTGGAGAGTTGAGAGGGATGGTGCATAGGGCAGCATCTCTTTGGGATTTGCTGCTCTGGCCTTTAAGTTATTTAATTGATGGTTTGAGAGTGTTTTTCTTTGATTGATGAAGTTTGGGTGAAAGGGTGTTGAGTTAAAGCAGGGTTCTGCCAAATTAGAGCTGAAAGCTCGAAATGAGCTCCTGCTTTTATCTGCCTATTGGAAAGAAATATTAGTTTCTTCAGAGGAGGGGAAAAAAGACATAAAATCTTGGTTATTATCTGAAATGAGAAAACAGAATGCATCTCCTTGCTGCTGGTTGTTGTGAAGTCTCATTTGGGGATGGGGAAGCATCACTGCCCCGTGCTGCTGGCATGGGTTACCCTGGGACAAAGTTCATGCCATTTTCCACATCAAGAGAGAGGAAATCCTGGCTGGGAAACTCCCCCCGTGTGCCCCCGAGACCCTGGTATGCCATAATACCCTGCATGTGACTTCAGCGCCTGCTTAGGCTGAATAAGTGCCCTTTTGCAGGGAATGGGAAAAGTTAAACATATTGCTTGGGTTTACAAGTAGTCGTTAAATATTTGTTGCTGGGCTGTGATGGGCTCCCATTCTGTCTCTAGCTCGCTGTCAGGTCTGTTAAAAGGGATATAAATAAGCCTTGGAAGGGCTTTGTGGCTGCAATGGCCGGGCCTTGCTGGGGACAAACCCCAGTTTTAGGGTGGATTTTGACTCCCCAGTTTTTTGTTTCCATTCCTGCTGTACAGAGCTGCCTGATAAAGCAATAACTCAGCTTTATTGATTATGTCAAAGGCAGTAATTCAAGAAAGCTATTTAAATTCACAAGAGGAAGCTATCGCAATTATAAGTGTCTGCAGCAGATTATTAATCATTTTTGTTATGGCTATCAAGCCACGAGACAGACATTTTCTGCAAGGCTTATATGTGTGCCTGCTTTTCAGTAATGGCTTGGGTTTCACTCGCTTATTGGTTCATAATGCAGAATAGAAAATAAGCAAACTGTTCTTTATCTAAATCAATATGCATAAAGCTTTACAGCGTATTGCTATAGGAGCATATAGGCTGCCAGTTGTTTAAATTCATATTCTGTTTAATCCAGCCAAATCCCAGTTCTAGCTCCATGTTCCCCTTCCCTTCATTTCTCCAGCGTTTTTCCTGCAATAATGCTGTGATTTGGGGTTGATCTCTTGCAGTATTTGCCTGGGTGTAAGCATTAGAGAAAGGCCAAATCCCGACCCCTTGCAGCAGTGTTCTAGGAGGAGGCTTGCTGGGCTGCAGAGCTGGGTGAACTCATGGTCTCACCAGCATGTTGCATGTGGCTGTGGTCATATCATGCACCTTAGTGGGGTTTTGGGTCTGAGCCTGTGTCTGGCACTTCACACCACCCTCTGCCACCCAAATCCCTGTGCCATCATCGTTCCCATCTGCTTCACTGATGCCTCACACCCTGCCAAGACTCCCACAGTGTGGCACAGCTCACGATGCTGGGGAAACTACCTGGGAGTTATTCCTTCATGCCAGGAATAGCCAACAAATCAGAGGAAATTTAGACCAGGGGGAATAAAATGCAGTGAAGTGACTGATGGGAACGATTAATAAGTGATCAAGGACCCGTCTGGCAGGTGGGACATTGAGTCACTGGAGGACTGTGATGGTTTGCTGGATGGGGCTGGGGCATCAGGAAAGGAAAGGGCAGAGCTGGGTCTTATGTCTTCATGGTGCATTGACTGCATAGGATCCCAGTCCAGGTGATGCCCTGCTCCCCGCAGATGGACCTGGCCTGGGGTCCTTCCCCATCTCCTTGCTCAGGGTCTGCTGCATTGGATATTTTGGGGCTGGTTATTGCCATTCAGCAATATCTGTCTCTTTCAGCCAGGGAAAATGGGCTTTTACACCACTCCTTTAAATTATTACTTACCTTTGGCTAGCAGTGAGACCCCGGAGCTGATAACACTGTCAGGTTAAGGCCTTGGCTGACGGCCAGTCCCCATTTATACGATGGACAGGTTTGGTTTGTTCAGAAAGGCAGTTAAGCAGAACATTTCTCTATAAAAAGCTGCAAAAGAGATCAGAGCAGCTCCCCCTCTCCTCTTCCATCTCCTCTGCTTAGTGACCTAGAACTAAATGTTTTATTATTAGAAGGGAAAGAAAAGAAACGTCTTATATATGTATTCAAGGCAGGTCTTTGATACAGGGTTTTGAGAGGGCTATTCTCTACAGCAAGGTGAGGTGATGCTTGCATGGCTCACTTGCTGAAGAGGATAAGAGGCCTGAAGCATCCTCTCCAGTTGACAAATGGGTGTGGGGTCCCTGTAAGCACAGTCAGGTCCCCACGTTCCTCTGCTGAATGGGGCCTTTGCAGCAGCAGCTTTGGTTTGGGAAGACAAGGAACTGGTTGGGACTCAACTCAGAAGGATCAGCCCTGGTCCCCTGTGGGCTTCTGAGGAGAGCGCAGGATTTGGTCTCTTCTCTCTTTTAGAATCAGAACCATGGGGTGCAAGGTGTCCTGCTGTCCTGAAGGACCAGAGAACCTTGTCCTGGGTGGCCTGAGCTGGGAGACTGAATGTCCTCCTAGCACACACCATCTTAGTACAATCCCTTTCCTCCCCCTCAAAGTCGTGCTGGGTTTGATTAAATTCCTCATCCAATGCTCATTTTGCCTGACAGGAAGCATTTGTTACAGGGCCTTTCGGTTATAAAAACTTCAACCAAAGCCACTTAATAACAAATGAGTTTTTCTGCTCTGTCCATCAGGAGGTTACTTGAAGTGCATCAGTACCATGGTATGTAACAGGGTGTCTGTGGGGGTAATAAATCCTGGATGTGCAACCTGGGAGGGAGACAAGGCTCTGGGCAGCAATGGCTCCTCTGGACCCCCAGGATGGCTCTGGCAGCATCAACTCTCATAGAAACACAGAATATCCCCAGTTGGGAGGGACTATAAGGATCACTGAGTCCAACTCAATGAGTGTGAATGGGACGGGTGACAGGGGTCTTCCAGGGAGGAATGGCACTCCTTTCCTTCTGGGTCTAATTTATACCCAGAGGAAAGAAGTGATTCATCAAGTGCTCATGTCGGCTCAGGTTGACAATAGGTGTGTGACCATGAGTGAGCAGAAACCAGGGTTTAATTTAAGTGAAAGGTCTCTTCCTAGGAGAAGCTCTCTGCTGTTAATCACAGCCCGGACACAGCTCCCCCGCAGCCAGGTATGGCTTTGTTTTCTCTCCTCCATCAGTATCAGTCACTCCGTGGCTGACAAGTGAGTCCTTCCCTGGGCTCTGCCTCTGAATACCCATGTACGCTCAGATGGCTAAAAACAGCAACGTAGAGGCGAGGTGCTCCTCGCCTTGCTGAGCACGAGGTTTCCTTTTCACTTTATCACAGCAGCTATAAACGGCTATTAGAGATCCTCCTGCAAGAGTCAATGTACAGAATGCTTTGGTTTCTGTCCCAGTCCTAGAGCAGCAGAATGGACAGAATTAATGCTGCAGTAGCAAATGTCAGGCAAAGAGGGTTTTCTAAAGGAATCGCCCTGAAAATACCTTTGATGGTTGCCTTGTATTTCTGAGTGCAGAGCCCGCAGCCCCTCATGGTTTCCCTATTAAAGACACATATATCTGCACCATGTACACCACTGGGCAGGTGGCTGAGCGCTGAGTCATCTCTCAGCTGGGCATTGTGGCTTTTAATAGAAGCACAATAAGCAAACCCTTGTCTTTCCGGGCTGAACATAGCCCTGGCTAAGAGCAAATGGTCATTAGTGAGGTTTCCTCAGTCCGAAGGCCATGCTTGAGCAGCTCTCCCTTAACTTCCCAGTGTGATGCCCTCTTAACACAACATCTCCACGGAGGAGCTGGCTCTGGCACACCCCAGCAGGTTTTGCCATGGTGAAGTGGGAGCTGTGCTCCCCAGCACCAC
This sequence comes from Forpus xanthops, assembly GCA_032466535.1. Lineage (NCBI taxonomy): Eukaryota > Metazoa > Chordata > Aves > Psittaciformes > Psittacidae > Forpus > Forpus xanthops. The sequence goes on along the minus strand of JASSUY010031098.1, from coordinate 38,614 downwards.
CGCTCCTGCGTGGGCAAAGGTGTGAGACGCTGCCTTGTGGCTTATTCCATCTTTTCTAGGTTAATTTTCCAAGAAAACCTATTTTTATGGCAAGCACTGTGCCATGGACCAACACAGTTTAGTTGGAGGCTTCCAAGAGGCTCTATCTAACTTATCCTAATAGGTGAAAAAGGGGTTATTTACGGAGCTGTTGGTGCTGGGCTGCAGGGATGGAGAGAGGAGAAACCTCAGTTCATTTGGGATGGATTTTGTTTTCCTTCCTAAAATAGAAATGTCACTTAAATAAATAGATTTTCTTTATTGTGGCCTATGTTTTGGCTGCTTAGGTCATCTTTCTGCGTCCTTTTACACCTTTTAGCGCAGACAGGGACGGGTTGCACAGCACAGACAGGAGGAAAGCCAGGCTGAAATAGTGCTGGGATTTCCCCTTTCCTTTTTGTGATGGTGGTAAAACTAATGGCCAGAGCCTCCACTCTGCAAACATACATCTCTGAGCTGATGGATGCTGCCGTTTTACTGTGCATCACTTAGACTGTATTTCCATTTGTGCTATACAACCTCTCCCTTCCATTAGCACCAATGTTTTTAGGTCTTATGTTCACATAAATTGTGCTGTGCCGGCTCCTGAAGGCAGTGATGCTTCAGCTTCTCATCGCAGCTGCTGTCAGCATGTCTCGGAGAAGCAGTTATCCTGCTGGGATGTGCAGACGGATGGATGGCACTGCCAGCCCTGGCACCCAGGGTGAGATGGGAAGAGCCAAGGGGAGAGCTTGCAGTGGGTTGCAGGAGGATCTGGAAGTCAGGCAGGAGATGCTCCGAATGGACTGGGCACCCACTTCATTTGTCTTTCATGAGGATTGAGCATCGCTTTCAGTCTCTGCTGCACCAGTCCTTGAGATGTAAAAAGATGCACAAAAAAATCCCTGCAAGCAGCCCCCAAACAGTCTGTTCAAGCTGGGAATCTCACCACTTTCTTGCTGTGACCTTTCTGGCTGCAGGGAAGGGAAAGCGGGTTTGTGTTTCTCATAAATAGCACTCCCGTAGACAGCAGGAGGTGCAGAGGGAAGGCAGCTCCCAGAGCAACCCGAGGATAACCCCATTTCACTGCGAGCCCTGACGCTGATTCCTGCAGGGTGATGCTCCAGCCTGGCGATGCTGGCACATAACTGCAGCACCTTGGCTTCTTAGTGTGAAACGCAGCAAGTGATGGCTGCTTGGGGGGCTGATGTGACCTTTGAGGGGTGTCTGCTGGCAGAGAGCTTCAGCCAAAAGGGCTAAAGGGGAAAACACGTGTTTGTGGTGACATTGCTTGGTGGTTGAGACTGCCTGGTGGATGTGTGATGGGCAAATTGGAGCAGCAAACTCAACACACCCAAAGCTATCAGCTTGCTCTTTAAGTCTGCCTTCCCTGTAAGCTCAGGGGGCTTATTCTGCAGCCTGCCTTTAACCTTATGGAAAGCAGGTTTCTCTGGTCTGTGGATGAGATAATGGCAACATCACAGGAACCAAACCCACAGGGCTCCATGGCCCAACTTGGTGGTTTTATTGCTCTCCTGGAGCTAAAGCAGCATTTTAGGGATGCGGAGGGAGTAGGACATGGCCAAAGAGATTTAAAAGGAGATGTGTGTCCAAAAAAACACGGGTTTGCAGGGAAGGTTTGCCCTCACCGGCACCTTTGTTGGCCCTGGGTACCCCATGGCACATCCTGGGGCTGTCCTGCAGGTCAGTGTGCCTGTCGGTTCTTGCATCCGCAGCAGCACAAGGCTCTTTCTCTTTGGCAAAGCGATGGGGTAATTAATTTCAGGGCCATTGTGCTGCTGTGGCAGGCTTTGATTTATAGCCCAGGGAACAGCTTCTGGTTCAAAGTGCACATCCGTTGTGTTAATGCTCCATGATCTTTACCCCCTTGAGGAAATGGCAGAGAATGAGGAGATTATTGCCACCAGACTGGGCTCCTGGTATTACCATGATAAAGCCAGTACAGAGGAGGGGTGGGCTGTGCATGCAGAGCAGCTTCCCCTCCTGCAGTAAAGAGCCAAGTGTTCCCCAAGGACAGGGCTGGTGACACAGTGTCGGTCACACAGTTTCTGTACCCAGCTGCTGCTTGAGGCCCTTTTTCTGCTTCTGTTTTATTCTCCCCCATCTCTTTTTGTCTATTAATTGTGCTGCTAAAAAGCACTTTAGGAAAGGAGGATGATGGAACAGGACAGGGAGGGGAAAGCCTGGTGGTTGTCTGGCTCCTCTGCGGCTGGGGAGTTCCAGATTCCTCCTTATCCCAAAGGAAGAGGCTCAGAGGGGGAGGCTGATGGCGAGCTGGTGTGCAGGGTATTGCCCATCCCCAAATGTCTTGTGTTGGAAGGGACCTTAAAGCTCCTCCAGCTCCAACCCCTGCCACAGCAGGGACACCTTCCACTAGAGCAGCTTGCTCCAAGCCCCGTCCAACCTGGCCTTGAACATTGCCAGGGATGGGGCATTTTGGAAGCTGCTTTTCAAAGTGCAGAGTATGAGAGCCTATGTGAGTCATTCTCCTGGCACCAAAACCATCTCTTTTTTGCTGGATCTTTTTATTGGATTAGTTTTCTGCTGGTTTCTGTGAGTGGTTTCAGGCCTGAGGTCCCAAGACTTGGTGAGGCAGGTAGGCAGCTCCTTGGGGAGGGCTGTCAGCCTGCAATGAGTCTGTCTCTCCTTTCCTGCCCCCAAGTGCTGATTGATTTCAGGCCCACCGAAGCTTCTGAGGGTTTGGGGTTTCATCCCTGCTGGGAATGCTTTTGCTTTTTGAAAAGAAAGGGCCCCATTTCTGCTCTGCATCATGCTCAAGGCAAGCGCGGCTGTGAGCGAGGCTTGCCAAAAGGACTTGGGGCAGGTCGTGAGACTGCTGCAAGGAGCCAAGTGTTGCTGAGCTGTGTACCTGAGATAAAGCAAACCCTGTGTGGGATACATGCCCTGGGCACCACAGCCTGCCTGGGCTCAACCCCCATGGTCACGAGGGTCCCTTGTAAAATGGTACCTTGGTGTGGGGAAACACTGCACCTTGGGGATGCGGACATGGACCTGTTGCAGGGATGTGTGTTGGGCAAAGGGTGATGCTGGGTTTGTTGCTTGCAGGGTAAATGCTGAGAGGCAAGATCTCTTTCGGAAACACTGATCTACCCCCATCTGAGATCTCATTCAGAAAGCTTTGTGGCTGTGATTTGGGGTAATTTCATCATTATCTGACTGCTCCTCTGAGAGCAGCTTCTTCATGTGCCTTGTTTGGTGTCGCGGTGATCTGCAGGAGCAGCAGCAGGAGATCCCTGAGAAGCTCCTGAATGCCTTTACCACGTCCAGCCATCCCCTGCAGGGCCTTATCCACACCCCAGGATGCTCAGTGGGCTCAGATCCTGGGTGGCTTCCACAGGGTTTGGGTCAAACCCACACTCTTCAGTGCCTTGAACAGGAGGGCTCTGCATGCTGCTGGAGCTTCTAGGTGTTATTCTAATACTAATAATTAATAGTGATGTGTATAATCCTGTGCACAGAGACTTGAAGCATTCCCCAAAGCTTCTTTGCATCATAAAACTCCTGATCAAACACAGAATAGATCCCTGCCCTCTCCATAGCTTTAATCCTGCTTCTCTTCCTGAACTAAACAGCTTTAAACTCCTCAGCCCCTGGTGTATTCAGCTGCCGAGGCAAAAACTTTGCCATTGTAAAATCCCCCCTTAGTGCCAGACCAAAGCCTCTGCAAACACGGGCTCCATAATCCTCTCTAATATATCCAAGGTGCTGCTGAATGCTGATGCTCTTGCGCTGCACTCCCGGATCAGCATTACAATTGATTGACTATAAAATGGTAATTATACACTGTGAGCCTGCATTGTGTAAACACCTTGAATTGATTCCCCTGCCCTGCCAACTGTGGGATTCTTTCCATCACGTGATGGCTCCATCTGAGATCCAAACGATTGTGCCTCATGAAAACTTCTCCACCATGTATGGGTTTTCTTGTTGGAAGCAGGCAGTGAGTGTGCCTTCCCCTCTGCGTGAGGCTGCTGCTGGAGCTGCAGGGTCTCATCCTCCAAACAGGGAACTGGAGGTTTCCCAAGGCTTCTGGGTGCAAAGCAAGGTCCCTGTGAGGGACTGTTCCCCTGCAAAATGGTGTGAGCTTATGGACTGGTTGTGGCTGCGGTGAGCCCATCCCATGCTTGCCCATCCCATGCTTGCCCGTGCACAGCACAGGCATTGAAGATGCCCTTGCTACTTCAGCAATGGTCACTAGCGCAGGCAGGATAGCACAGTTCAGTATGAAGGGTCTTACAACGACCATGTAGTCCATCTGCACAATGCACATCCCTTTGGAGATGGGAGGGGATGCCCTTCCCAGGAATCCCCTGACTTTCCCCCAGCCTCCTGTTTCCCACGCACAGGGGTCTATCCCACATTGAAATAACCACTTCCTCTGCAGAAACATTAGACATTTTAGGAAAGGCTCATTTTACATCAGTATTCTGGCTATAAAGAGTCCCACAGCCGTAGCAGTGAAGGGGAAGCTGCCCTTCGATTTCTTGACACATCTGTATTTTCAGTCTCCTGCTTTGTATAGAAGAAAATATTCCTGCAATCTGTCTTTGGGCTTTCATGTGAGTTCACGTTTCCCATGTTCCAGGAAGGGCTCATTCTGTGAAAGGCATCAAGAGGCATCCCCAGACGGCCAAAACATCTGGAAAACCCAGAAACCTGGACTGGGCTGGCTTGAAACCAAACTTCCTTTTCAATCCTACTGAGTGCTGTCATTCACCCTGCCAAAGGGAGCAGCCACGATGGCTGCTGGGCTTCATCCCAGCCAGGGGGAAGGAGAGAGGTGTCCTAACAGGACACTAATGTAGCATTCAAGAAACATGGAGCGGAATCTTTGAAACATAGAGTAGTTTGGGTTGAAGGGACCTTAAAACCCATCCAAACACAACCTCCTGCCACAGGCAGGGATACCTGCCATTGGACCAGGCTGCTCCAAGCCCTGTGTCCAACCTGGCCTTGAACACTGCCAGGGATGGGGCAGCCACAGCTTCTCTGGGCACCCTGTGCCAGCGCCTCAGCACCCTCACAGGGAAGAACTTTCTTCTCTAATATCTAACCTAAACCAATCTTGCAATAGCATCATATATTTAAATGCATGTGACAATGGTCTTAAGTGTCTGTTTGGCAGATGCATGTGTGGCTGGAGGATGCTGCAGTGCAGCAGCACAGGGTTATGGCACCAGGGCAGCAGAGCTGGGATGATGCAGAATGACTGCACCAAGTCCCTGATGTGACCCTGCTGCTGCGTGAATAAAAGCAAGGGCAGGCTCCCTGCCCCTCAGCCCTCTCCTGTTTGCTCAGACCTTGCCTGATGCTCAGACCCGATGGCCATCCATCTCTGTCAGCCGGTGGGGAGCAGGGCGGATGGAGGATGATGTTTCAGAGCCTCCCCACCTTGCATTCAATGGGCAGAGCATCCTATACCTGGGGCCGCAGGGGAGGGCATCACAGTGGCTGTGGTCTAGGAATGGGGGACCTGAGGGAGAGCAAATTGAGCAAGGAAGATAGGTAGGTAATTAAGTCTGCCTTATCCACATCCCCAGGGACTCACACTCACTGTGGGGCTGCGCTGTGGTCTCCATGCAGAAAGCATCCAGGGCTTCGTGGTGGTTTGCTTGGCCTGGAGCGCCTGAAGGACCTCAGGCTTTCACTCAGACACAGAATGCAAGAATTGTATTTACTACTTCTATCTGTTTTTAAAGCTGCTGTGTTTGCCCTGAGGCTGTTTCTGTTGGTGGTAACCACTCGGCATACTCAGAAATAAGCCAAGCTTACCGTGCATTGGAGACTGTTGGGGTAGGCAGGGCTGAAACACCGGCTCCTGGGAACACTCAGGCTGGTTTTCCCCTAAGAGCAACCCCTCATGCTTCGGAATTTCTGGAAATCTCTTCTCCAGTTGTTCCCTTAAGTGTTTGTTGGATGTCTTCATTATTTTTAAGCTTCTTTATCCAAATTCTTTGCTCTGTTATTCCCTAAGGATCATGTTAGCATTTGACAGGCAGGGGGCTGGCTGGGTAAACACAGACCTTAGTGAAGCCAGAGGGATAGCAGAGAGCACTCTGTACCTCTGCCTGCAGCTCCCAATCATCTTCTTTTCTCTCTTACCCATGCAAGAGACTCATTATACACAAACCCTTCCATCCTGCTGGCTGGCAGCGGCTCTGCTCCCTCCTTGCAGGAGGTGGGCGAGGGCTGGAGGACCAAGCTTCATTATTTACTGTGTGCAAACCCATCGCACACTGCCTCGGTGATGTGCTGGGGGAGCAGATTGCTCTGATTAACAATCCCGTTAGCTGGAAGAAGGGTGTCGTTTTTTAGCCAGGGCATGTTGGTCTATGGCACTTTGGAGCCCTGAATTTGGGCTCCATCCCATCCTCTGCTTTCTTTGGGACTGGTGCAAAAGCTGCTTCAGCAGCGCTGGGGAGAAACCAGCCCCTAGTTCCTCTGAGGTGCTGAGTGGCTAACCTGGAGATTAGGGGAGGAATGTGAGCAATCTGGGATGAGCAGGCAGCGCATGGTGCTGGCTGGAACTGGGAGGGCTCCCTTCCACCAGCTGTGATCCCCAGGCCCTGCACTGAGCAGGGCAGGGTGCACTGGAGCCTCATCCCCTCTCCCCTTCTCTCTCTGCCTGAGAATGTGTGTGATATTCCAAAGCATCCCCAAAATCCCCTTGGCCTTCTCATGGAGCCATGGTGCCTGTTTTCAGTTGGACACGTGGCCAGGCTCTTTTGCAGCATCTCCCATCCTTTTCCCTCCCTCCCTTCGGGGTGACGTTGAGCTCATCTAATCACGCCACAACTTGGCGCTAATCTAAATCCATGTCACCAAGTAAATTGCCTTTAATCCCACAATTGCAGCTCCCGTCTTCCCTTTGGAGGACAGATCTGGCTTGAGCAGCAGCTGCCTGTGGGGCTGATGGGCTGGGTCTTTTTGGCTGGGTTTTTAGAGGGTGTCCCCAAGGCTGGGGACCTGGTTCTGCAGCAGCTCCCATCTCCCATGCGCTGTATGGATGGGAGCTGTGCACCTCAGTGCTGCACTGAGGGACCTGTTCCATCCCTAGGCAATGTTTAAATTGAACTTCACTAAGGCAAAGGCAGTGCCTGTTGCTGGGTTACATTAACGTGCATCAGGCACATGGAGCTGCTCTGTATCCATATTAAAAGAGCAGAGCCCAAGGTGACAGCACCACAGTGTGCCAGGGTGCCCACTCTGAGGCCATTTGAGGTCCATGTCCCCCAGCATCCCATATCAGCAAAGCCACCAGGTTTGGTGGCTTTTGACTGGGAGCAGGATCATGTCTGGGCCTGGGATTTTCTCCACAATCAGCGTGTTCTTGCAAAGCATTATCGCCGTGATCAAAATAACCTGATTTATGTACACGGCCCTTTTATTGTTACAGGGAGTTTTAGTATGTGGCTGCTCTGGTTTTCCTTTCACCTCCTTCAAATGACTCATCTGTGCACGCATCTGGTGTCCTTATTCAGGCTAATGATTCATAATGATGGTAACACAGCGAGCGAAGGGAGAGGTGCAGGATTGGTGCCTCCACGGGGAGACTCAATGGGTGAGTCATGGCAAGCACAGGGCAGGATGTGGCATGCCGGGTGCTCTGGCTTCCCAGAGGAAAACCGGTGACTCCACCATAGGAGCCCTTGGCATCCTGCAGGGCTGGGGAGCCCCAGCCTTTGCTGGAGCCAGTTACATGAGGGTGCTGAGGCACAGGGTGCCCAGAGAAGCTGTGGCTGCCCCATCCCTGGCAGTGTTCAAGGCCAGGTTGGACACAGGGCTTGGAGCAACCTGCTCCAGTGGAAGGTGTCCGTGCCTGTGGCAGGGGTTGGAGCTGGAGGAGCTTTAAGGTATCCTCCAACACAAACCAGTCTGGGGTTCTGTGACTCAGCAGTGTAGCAGTTGAAAGCAAACCTCATGTGCTATCGTTGCACTTACCTTTTATGAAACAGCTTTGATTTCAATCCCTACTGCAGTCGGTTGCTTAATCCCACTGTGGGTGCAGTCAGCAGGAGATGCCCATTGCCCTCGAAGCTGTGGAGGCCCCTCTGCCCCTCTTGATTTTGGGCATCCCCATGACTTTGGGGGAAGCAGTTTTGGTGACCTGATCATGCCAGTGCTGCCTGGGTCCCCCCACAGCCCAGTGCCACCAGTGGGCAGGAGCTGGCTGGTTCTGGTGTTGGCATTGAGAGGGTTTACAGGGGCTCTTGGGGATTACTCCCTACCTGAGCTCTGCAGCAAACTGAGCACAAAAATGGATTTTTCTGTTAATTTATTCCGGACAGAACTTCGAAGAGAAACCAGAAACCGCAGGTGGGGATGTCCAGTGGCACAGAGCTGGACGGGTGTGGATACGGGCAGCTCCAAGCCAAGGGCAACCAGTACCTTTAGAAGGATGGAAAGCCTATAGTGCTGGTATGAAATGCTTTGGTTCAACAAAGCGCTTCTGAATTCATAGTCCATATTTCCCCACACTGCCCCATTTCCAGCCCAGTGCAAGAACCAGGGAGGCTCCATCTGCTCCTACCCCACAGGGGGCATGGACAGACCCACACAAGTGTGGGAGGAAGAACTGCAGAAACAAGATTCCAGCTCCTCAGTCATAAAACGACTTCCCCGAGCCCATAACTCACAGACTGCAGGAGTCACATGCGAGGGGAGCTGAGTGAAACCCCGGTGTAAGCCTCTCGGTGTGCTTGTGGTGGGGATGGATTTGGCCGGGAGAGCTTTGTTCAGCTGCATTGAGTTACCGGCCATCTGGCTCCGCGCGCTGTGCTCCACGGCTTCGCCAAGCCCATATGGGGAAGCAATATTTTCTTCGCTGTGTATGTTCTGTTTCTCAGAACGTATGGCCCATACATTTAACATGCTTGAGAACTGCCTCCTGTACGAGCAGATAATGTGGAGCCGTGGCACCAGGGAGCTCCCCGGAGGAGAATTCATTGCCTTGTGGGGTTTTTTAAGGTGGATTTAAAATGTGATCCTGGGAAACGCAGAGCTGGAAAGGGAGCTGCTGGCTTCATGCCCTGTGCCCGAGCTGGGATGGAGGCACAGGGCAGCAGAGGGGCTGGCAGAGGGGGCACTGCCTACACCCACTGCCGGATGTCAATGCTTTAATAACAATATGGGGGGTTTATCCTTTCCTCTCTCCATTTGTAATGATTTGGAATCCTAAATCCCTGCCCATTTGCAACCTGCCCAACACTGGGTTAACCACAGAGCACCAGAAAGCCCAGGGTCAGCCCAGCCTGGAGAAAGGGCTGGGGGGACCCTGGGTAAAGGGGGCTCCTTCTCCATGCAGCAAATAAGCCCTGAATCCTGGAGCCAAGCTGGCCCCTGCCATGGACAGGCTCTGCTGGGATGGTCAGGGTGTTCAAGCTGTCTGGTTTGCATTGGATGTGGCAGAGCACTGTGAGAGTCATTCTCTGGAAGGAAATAGCTCCAGACAGGGCTCTGATAAAGACCTTGCATTTAAAAATGTGTTCATGGCATAATTTTATACCCAAAATACATGGTAGTGCACTATAAGCTTAAGTGTAGGTGAATGATTTCATATTACTTTGAATATATGGACAGCTTAGCTTATGAAATGTATAACTCATCTGGTATATGGAAAACCAATTCATCTTCCATATGGGCAACAAATCAGGGATGACTGTCCTCAGGGGATAAAAAATGGCCGTGCTGTATTGAGTATTTTGACTTGGAGTAGATGCAAGTTTTCATTCCCGCTTCATGACTAAATTTCCTAAGCTGAACAGTCAAATAAAATGATCTCACTCCCCCTTTGTGCCATGGCACAGGTTTGCTGAGAGCTGAAGCCTGCTGCTTTCCAGCTGGGGAGGGCAGCAGGAACATTGCCATCAGCCCTTGGGTTGTGTTTGCTCAGAGGGAAAGGGCTGTTGGTGAGTCAGTGCTGGGTTTGTGGCTGCAGCAGGATGGACCATGATGGTGCCTTTCAGGCTGAGCCAGCTCCGAGAGCTGCCGTTTGGTGCTGGTGATGGGGAGAGGGCAAGAGCTGAACTCCTAAAAAGCAGCCAAGGCCTTGGCTGAGGATGCCCATCCCCAAACAGTGGGAAACGTGGCAGGGTGCAGGCAGAGCCCTATCGCTACCATTGGTTTCAGCATCCAAGGGCCATGGCCTCTTGGACATGGTTCCTCCTCCTCTTGGTACCGGTTTGTAAATATGTCAAGCTCAGAAGATGATCTTGTTATGGGAAGATTATGCTAATGAAATGTTTCCTGAGATCAAACTCATTTTGTGTTCAAAAGCATTAAAATAAATGGCTTCTAATTGAATCTTATAAACGGTCCCCTCCTGATAATGAGCCGCTATTAATTATAATTGAAGGAAGGCAGAACGTAAACACCGCAGCAGTAAGGGGGGAGGCAATGGCAGCAGTTCCACACTGCCTGTCTGTGAGGGGTCCTGACCTTCCTCCCTGCATCCCTGCTGCTCCATCAGGACCACAGACCTAGGGGCTTTGCCTGGGATGTCCCCAACGGTCTGGAATATCCCAGGGGTCCCTCTTTGTGTCTGTGTAGAAGAGGGGAAGCAAAGGTGTGTGCTGAGCTCCTGTGTGTGCCGAGCTCCTGTGTGTGCCATCCTGCAGCCTTTAAAACCTCAGTCCTTTATTACTACTATTATTGTTATGGCCTTTTTTTGCCTTTCCAAAAGCCCAAATCCCTGCCAGGCACAGCGTGTGCTGTCCAGCCAGGGTGACCTCATCTGCTTCAAAGCAGAAAATGGGCATCTGAGCTCAACCAAAGAAAATTTACAGGAATTCGTCTGTCAACAGGGACTTTTCCATTTAATAAGTGCTCAGTTTGAGACCACATTAGCCCTTCCATTATTTATAAGCTGAAATTGTACAACTTCTCTGTTCTGGTCTAAAAAAAGAAGCAAGTATCTTTTGTTTTCCCTCCACCTGAGCCCATCAGCTGAAACTCAGTGGCAGGCATCCCCAGGGGGTGATGGGGTACCAGCCTTTTGGGACAGTGGAACTGGAGGGGTTTATGTGCTGTGAATATGGGCTCAACATTGAAACATACAGAGGATGCTCAGCCCTTGGCTGCTTTATGCAATGGGTGTCTGTGGTCATGAGCTGTGTGGAAATAGGTGCTGGGGCACCTACCCCCTTGTTTATCCCCCTTTGCAATCTCTATTTTAAGCGTTGCTCCCTCCAGCATGCCTCCTGCATGGTTGTCCAGCATGGAGATGGTTGTGGGAGGCACAATCCAGGCTGGGATTTGCTTTGCCTGCCAGGCTAATGCCCCAGTACCTTGCTCTGGAGTCACTAATGGTCTTGGCTTTTATGTCTCATCTGCTTGAAGGGATTAAAAGGGAATAATTAAATAGCCAGCAATAGAGCCATCGATAAAATTGCAGCGGTAATGATGGAATAAAAGGACCAGCAGAAGAACATAAAGCTCCCCTGACTTGTGCACAGCGAGGTAGCGCTCCACAGCCACGGTGTGCTGGTAGCAATCATTCAGCTGAGGCAGGCTGTGCCCGAGGAGCTGCGTGTCCCCCGGGTACACTGGTATCTGTGCATTTAGCTGCTGTGAAAGCAATGAGAGCGACTCGGATTTCCAAGCAGGGGCGAGCTGGCTATTAGACAGCACTAATGCTATATATAACAATGTGCTCATCTTGTGCAGTCAAGGGGAGGGAGAGAAAAATTCCCTGGGAAGAGGGATCGCTGCCTTCCCTGCCTCGGCGTGCCTGTTGCCAGCAGCATCGTGTCCCTGGGGTCTTGCACCTTGGGTGAGGGCAGAAGGGGTCCTGCAGCCCATGCACAGCCCGAACATCCTTGATTTCAGCAGCAAAGGCTGCAGAGAGTAAATCTGCTGGTGTTGCAGAGGGGAGGGTCCTGCGCAGGAGATGCTTACCTGGGGAAAAGAGGCCCTGGTGGTGGTCCTGGGGGGACATGGAGAGGTGGATGTGATTTTGGAGAGCGGCTTAACGTTGCTGTGGGTGTTTGCAACACCCAGAGGAGCCCCTTTGGGCTGCTTGATGGCTTCATGGCTTTTTATGGGTATTAGGGAATGGGAATGAGAGGGCCTGCGGTAGCTATGCAGGAGCACGCACTGCTCCTCCCTTGGGATGCTCAAAAGCCTCTTTGAACGTATATCCTTGTGACTGGAGATAAAAAGTTTGCCATCCTCTGGGGTTGAATTGTGCTCTGTTCCCGCAATGGCTCAAACCCACTGTGAGCTTTTGCACAAGGCCTGTGCACAAAGTCAAATGAGCTCTGCTTACCTCATGGTGCTTTCTGGGTACTTTCGCATCCAACACAACAGCCCGTGCCTATTTTCCTGGCTGTGGGAGGTCAAGGAGCCAGCACTTTTGTCAGCCTGTGCTCTGATCTGGGGTGAAACCCTGCGTTCCAGGCCAGGGATGGGGGCAGCAGCCTTTGTCTCTGGTGGTTCATAGGGGTTCCCCTGCTGGTTTACGGCTGGGAAATCCAGCACTAACGTGCTAATTAGATTTAACACCCAAGCTAGGAAAGTGGCAAATTAGCCAGGGTTAACCTCGCTACAGGGCTGGGTTTCTGCACTGGGACCAAGGAGGCATGAGAGCAGCATGGATCACTGGTGTGGCAGCCATTGGGAAAATCCCGAGGCATTGTGGTGTGCGTTAAGACTTCACTTTTAATGCCTCCTAATGTAAATGCGTCTGTTGGGCTGGAACAATCCTTTCCAGCCCTCTTATTCAACGAATGCAGGTGGGTAGCCAGGTGGGGAGAGGAGGAGTGACCTAGTGCTGCTCACATGGATCCCCATCACAGATATTCCATAGGGGATACCAAGGGCTGAGTTTCCTACCCATCTCTGGGGTGGAAAGCCCAGAGAACCCCCCCTCCAGCAGACCCCCCCCACCCTGGCAGCCCAAACAAGAGACATGGGGATCTTTTTAAGCAGCACATAAAACCCCGCCGTGCACTGAATCAGCTGCTTGTTTCAACAAGATGTGGCAGGGATGGTAATTGTATGTTGAGTGCTCTCCGGTTGATTAAGAACATATTTATTGAAGTTTATCTACTGTAATATGTATAAGTCTCTTATTAGATAATTGCTAAACCTCAAACACCTGTTTAACAGATCATATATATAACCCATTACATAGTTGTTAAACCACACTGGCTTTAATTCATCACACGCGAATGTGAAATCCATTCTCAATTACATTCATTTTGAGGCACTTTAGAGGAGGCATTCCTTCCCCGTCCCCCATGCAAAGGGGATACGAGCACCATATTTCCTGATGCTGAACGTATCTCAAGACAGCTTTACCCTCCAAGTGCAAATATTGTCCCTTTTGTTGGACAAGCAACGTGCCACGGTGCGGATGGGGTAAATGCTGCTCCCTGTGGAGCCGCATGTGATGAGAACCCTTTGCTCATTCGGAGCTGATCCTTTGTTTTCTTGTCTCTTTATTTAATTGTCCCATGGGGGGATCGCTGAGTGCCCTTCATTTTGTGATGCAGAACTGGTGTTGACACGCTGCTTTATTAAATGAGTAAGGGTAAGGCCCTTGGAGACGCTATTTAAATAGGGGAGAAATCCTGCTGCTGGGAGAGCAGAGGATAAATGCACATCAGGCTCTGGTAACCCATTTATTTCCATCCTGGTCCTGTGAAAAGTTACCAACACCATTATTTGTGCAACTCTGCAGGAAACTGGGCTTGAGGTTACAAAACCTCCATCCTGCCAAAGATGGATCCCCGCAGGGATGCATCCCTCCATCCTGCCGTAGACACGTGGTCTCCATCTCCATCTTTGGGGGATTTTATAGCAAGATGTTGAGCAGCCAAGTGGTATTTATTACCAACCTCAGGCTGCAGCCTTGTGTCCCAGCTGTGTGGTGCTTTATCTGCTTTTCCTGTTTTCGGAGCAGTTTGCTGTGTCCTTCCCAAGGGATGGGTGGGTTGGATCAGGGGCTCAAGCAGACAGGGGTGTAGGGGCAGGAAGAGACCCTGAGGTTAGGAGAACCCAAGCCACAGTCACATTGCTATGTTCCTGGCCAGTGTCTGCACAAAACCAGGCTGTTTATGCCTTCATTCCTTCCCTCCCCTACCAGAGGGCAGATTGGTACCCAGCTTTGCTGCAATCCCTGCTTGTAGTCATCCAAGGTTTTGGATGCTTTATCAAGGCTTTCAGCTCTAAAGTCAACATAAATCACACAGTTGGCAGGCTCTCCCGTTCTGTCTCCTGTTATTTTCTGTTCATGATAAAACAATGTGGAAAGGAAGCATGCAAGCCAAGGGGAGGGTGAGAAGAAACAAGATCCCTTATCTAATGCGTGCCTGAGCTGCTCAAATGTTTCTGTATCAGCAGTTATTTTGCCTGGCTTTGGGTTTTGCAAAGCCCTTGAGTCTTGCAAGTGCAGTCTGAGATCACGCTGGCAAAGCACAGACCCAGATTCTTCCCTTCTCTCTGAATCTCTTCAGTAGCTTTCAAATGAGACCTGTGAAGCATCTCACGTGCGCACCAACACCAGGGAAATGAGCTGGGAGGAGGAATCTGCCAGGCTCTGGGGAGATGCTGAGCATCCCCAGCACTGCCCTGCCTGCCCCCAGCCCTCACTTGCTGGATGCACTGAAAACTGGGCAGGATGAGGCAGCTTGAGGCTCTGAGTGCTGGGGGTGAAGATGCATGTATCCCATGCAAACACCTGCAAAGGTGCTCTATGTCAAGGCTTTGCGCTCTGTGCAAGCTTGCATGGTTAATACGTATGATGGGGATGATTTCTGTACATGTATCCATGGCTGATGGCCCAGTCGTTTAGAGCATGAGCTGATAAACTTGGTGAGTAGAAATAAAAGAGAGAGCAACTGCGTTACTATTAATAGGAAAGGAATAACTTCATCTATATCTGAAATCACCTTTAAAGTTATATATGTACACTTCATTTTAACTAAAGCAATATGCGGTGTGCAGCAAAGCAATACCCCAGCTCTGCCCTCACTCTCGTGTTGCTTTTGGTGTTTTTAATACCACATCCAACAAGGGCGCCTGTCAAGCACTACGTGAGGTGTTCATTGAACTAAGCCAATTTAAAATGTGTAACAATTATAAAGAGATGCGCTCAATGAGTCAATTTGTCTCGAGTGTTTTCCAGCTGAACTTAATAATATTGGGGATGTGAGAGAAATTGGAAGGGAATTCACCCTCTGTGTCGAGAAGCCGAAATACCTAATTCACCCTGGCGAATGATGAATGTTCCTCCCCCCTTCCAATTACATCTTGCCTTAGTCACAGTGGTGTCTGATAAATCTCCTTTCGAGACTCCACACAACGCAAACCATCCTTCTTTAAATATATAAGGGGGAAGAAAGGAAAAGTTCCTGAATTGATTGGGTTTGTTCTCTAAAGAGGAATTCATTCTGCTCACACAGGGTCTGGGACTGCCTTCTCACGTTGCTCACCCCCTCCATTGCTGCTGCTCTTTGATATGGCACATCCTAAAAACCCCTGAAGCTTTACTGGAAACCAAGAGAAGTGGTGGCCTATGGAAGTCACTGGGGGGTGTCCCTGTGAGGAGCTTTGTAAGCGCAGACAGGAGGGAGAGCACATGTGCCTGTATTGGTTTTAGTGTTGATGGTGATTTAACTGCTGGGACAGGTGCGGGGTTTGCGTTTGCACACCTATATGATGTGGAAATGCCTGGGGTTCAGGCCAGGTGCAGTAATCCCCCTTTTTGGATATCGTTGTTTCAAGGCATGCTGTGTTTTAACACAATTTTCCCAATTAACAGGCAATTATTCAACCAATTCCAGTGTAAGGGTAACTTTTGGCTCACTGGGCCGTGGGGAAGGAACTGTTCAAACCCCTCCAGCAATGCTCAGTGTACTCCCCATGAAACCCCAATGGCCAAGCTCTGTCCATGGACAGCCTCATCACCTGCAGATATGACACCACCCCCAAATCTCCCTTCTGCAATTATTTAAAGTGGCTTTGGGCTAAAATGTCCTTTATAGATGTCATTTATCTTCCTAATATCTCACCTGCCCGGAGATAGTCTCCATTTCCCTGTGATTACAGAATTACCAGCTAACGTCCTGCTTTTAAAGCCTTGGAGTGGTTTCATTGCCCAGAGTAGGTGGCAGGTGGGTTTGTCACAAGGGCTTCCCCAGCCCCATGTGGAGACAAGCACAGCACGTCTGTCCCTGTGCACTGCAACCCTGTGCCATAATAGGGTGAGCCATAGAAAGGTGAGCCCTGTGCCCTGTAAACCTGCTTCAATGCAGCAACCTCTGCTCTGCAGCCACAGAAAAGAGCTTTAGAAATGTGCTTGGAAGCCTGGCTCATTAATAGCCTGCCCAGAGCTTTTATCAAATAATTAGCTTTTGTGTGGTACTTCCCAGGCAGCAATAAATAAATAAAGAGGCAGATAAAGTGAGCACTGCTTTTGGGAATGGCTCTTCTGACTGTGCCTGAGGCCACTTCCGCAGGCATCAGTCCCTGGCCCCATGGCACTGGCTGCTAAGAGGCACTGGGATGCATGGTTCTTCCTGAATCCCCTCAGCCCTGACTGCCTTGATATGATGGGAGCTGTGGTCTGGGTTTGCACGCTGTGGTGTGCTGTCCCTGTGGACATGCGGCTGGTCGGCAGCAGGGATGCAGATGCAGGATGGTGCTGGCAGTACATCCTCCCTGTATCCCCACTGGTGGCTTGGATTTGGTCCCTACAGTAGCTGAGGAAATTCCAGAACATGGGATAGCTCTGCTTGATGTGAGAGATAGGAACATGTCTCCTGTCTGGAGATACTGCCATGCCAGGCTCGGTGTGAGCTCAAATGGGTGCTGTGGGTTGCTTGGTGGTGCTCCACAACCCCTGCCCTCAGGTTGCTCCTTCTCCCACTGCTCTGCACCACCATCCTGCAGCCGTGCTGTGGATTGAGCTGTGACTATAAATGTACCAAAGATGCAGTTGCTGTTTGGACTGTTTATCTTCTTTGGTCCAATTCTGCCAAAAAAGTCATTATCATTTTATGCTCTTTGGATTAACGTTCTTGTCCAGGGTGCCATAATTATTGTATGGTTTGTAGCTTAATGATTCTGAGCACAGTTAATGCAAACTTTCTAACTGTAAATCAGGGGGCTCGTGACGTAAGGACTGACACAACAGTGGATCTGCTCAAGAAATAAGCATTTGTCTCTGTGTTCATAAGCTGGGCATCTCGTCCTCATCCTGGCACTGCCACGGAGCCATCCTGCTTCAGGGAGCACACAGCATCCCCTGGCCACCCAGGGAAATGGGATCCAGTGCATTCCTGGAAGTTAATGATAATCTCTCCTTTAGCCCCAGGTATTACTCACTTCAAGCATCTTTTCTTGCTTGATATCATTGCCAACAGTGATCAGTGATGTCCGTACTAAAGTGGAGCCACTCACATGTGGGACTCCGGGTGCTGAGGGACTGCAGCACCACCACCCTTACTGGGGTTTACTGATAATTTAAATGACATCAGTATTCCCGATGTTTTAAAGATAGCCATTACTCCGAGCTCCTGCAAACCTGCATCTCCACCCCCGTCAGGCCGCCTCATTGATGTTGATAGAGCCAGAGACCCCCGACTCACATCTGGGGTCACCAATCATCCTCCTGGGCCTTTGTTTACTGCTCTTTAGGCTGGGGATGAGCTCAGAGCGAGATGCTAAGCAGCCAGTCTGCAGTTGGCTTGGCCTGACAGATTGTTTGGGGCAAATCAGAAGCTCCCAGGAGAGATTCACAGTTTCTTTTCCACTGTTACTTCATTGCCAAACTGATGCAGAACCAGGGTCTCCGGCTTAACCACAGGATGTCCTTGTGATAAATGTCATGGCTTTCCCTGAACGCAAGCCCGGGGGAAGTCTGAAAAGGCAAAGCCCATCACATGCAGCACTGGGCATCTCACCATGCAGGTTTGTTTTCCACGGAGAAGTCTTTCCTTGCATTAATGCCACCACCGGGGGTGGTCCAGGCCCATAAGGATGCTATGCTCTCTCCCAGACACCCACTGTGCTCACAGAGGTGTGAAAAGCTCTTTGCACCTAAAGCCCGTTCACCCCGCATGGCACTGGAGCTGCTCAACCTCTGCAGTGCAGGGATCAGTGCAACTTAGTGCTGCAGCCCTGGAAGGGCTGGGGCTGTGCAGGCACTGTTTTCCCCTTGGGTGGTGAGCTCGAAGCCTTTAGCAGGAGGATAAATCGCGGTGAAGAGCAGCGATTAGATTTGTGCCGGGGTGATTAAATATTCATGTCGTTTTTGCAAGGCTGTCTTAAAAACAAAGCATTTCCATAACCCAGGGACGGGATGCAGGGGAAGGAGAGGCACCTCACCCCGCTGCCAAGTCTTAACCTCAGGGTTTCCCCTTTTATCTGCCAGGGAAGATGGATTACCCGGTGCTCAGAGCTGGGCACTGGGCTGGGGTTAACTCGTGCTGATGGCACCGTGGCTCTGCGGACCATGGCAAAGCGGTTTGGAAGTGAGATGGAGAATGAGCTCACCCGATGGACAGGAGCCAGCCTGCACAAGTGGTGGGGAAGCATTTTACACTATTAACAAGCCCTTTTGTGTTTGCAAATACAGCCTGGAACACCGTGGCCCGCAAGCAGGGGACTCCTGACTTCTGAGACTTGTCGCATGGTACAGCATCGTCATTTCCATCTGTAGCCCACAAGGGCTGGAGCACTTCTCTCCTCCAAGCTTTGCTGAGGGTTAGCACTGTGCTGAGCTCTGGGGTGGCCGCATTTCAGAGAACTAATGAAGCGCTGATTTGCCTTAATTGGCCTCAGGTTGTTGATCACTCTTAAGGACCTCAGGTTAAAAAGCAAGCCGGTGGTTGTCGGGTTTTGATGCTGTGTGTCATGGCCAGGGCAGGCATAGAGGAAGGTTTCGGTGCATGAGCTGGGTGTCCTGAGCTTGCCTGTGCTTTATTGTCACCGCGATGGTGCGGAGTCCTTCAGCCGGTGAGACAGACGTAAGGGGTCACAGGGGTTGTTGGAAGTGCCTGGGTATCACATCAGTGGTGAGCTGCCTCCAGATGCATCTGGAGACATTGTCCCCATGCACAGCCCCGGGGGAGGACGGTGCTTGTGTTTCAAGGATGGCATTGGGTGCATGGACCCGGTTAGCTCTATGAACACTCGCTTCACGCTAACGAGAGGTGACGGGGACAGAGCGCTCAGCACGCTCCCACCATGCACCTGATGCGGGACGTGCTCGGCTGTGGCACCGTGGTTGGGAGATGTGTGCTGCCATCAGCCTGCACGGGAGCCCGGCGACAGCGGAAAGGCGTTCATAATCTTCCCCAGCTGCGGGAGGCTGTGGCAGGGCAGCAGCCCTTCACCCCCCGGCTGAGTAATGCGATGAGAAGGGCAGTGAGCACCTCAGGGACAGCAGTAATTGCATTGCCGAGCTCCCAGCTTCACTGCAGCATCACGGGGAGAAGGGCTTGTGCTGGGGGGCGACCCTACGCTGCACCCCCCAAGTGCTGTCCCTTGCCTGTGTCAGCGAGGCTCCCACGCATCTCCAGGGAGCATGGAGCCTCGCAGTGGAGAGAGGCTGATTTGGGGATGGGACATCGGTGTGTTACTGCAATAGGAAGAGTTATTTCACGGGGGGGAGAGGGGGTGTGAGGTTGGATCCGTAACCAACATCCTGGCACAGGCTTTGCAAAGTGTCTCTGCCTGGTGATGCAGGGCTGGGTGGGGAAAAACACGCTCAACCAGCGCGGAGGGGAAATGTGTTCCTCTCCGGTTTGCATCTGATTTGCCTCATTTGGGTAACAGCATCGCCGGGGAGGGGCAGGGGCCGGGACCGCTGCCTCCCATTTGTGAGCTCAATAACAAACCATGCTCATGCCACCGCCATGGGGCAGCCAAGAAAAGGAATCCTGTTCCCAGGTTTCATACACAGCAAGAGCCCATCCCGGGAAGGGAGCTCTGGGAGGAATCCGGCGCTTGTGTGAGCGTGGAGAAGGCGGCCGAGCAGCTGGAGCACGGCCCAAGGAGCAGCTGGAGGGAGTTAAGTTACTCCACTTCCAAAGTCACATTTTTCTGTGGTTCCCTCCCATTCCCTGAATGTGGAATAATGCAGATATTGTGAGCAGAGCCTGCCTGGGGGGTGCTGCTAGAACCAGACCTATGGCGGGTGCGCTTGTGCCGCTGGTGGCAGCGGTATGGTGGGGACAGCAGGCAGGAGGAGGCAGGAATTCAGCCTTGCAGAGGATGCAGCCCGGGATCAGAAAGCTGGATGGCGATGTTACATGAGGACCAAGCTGCAGCAATTCCCAATATGTCCCCTGGGGGTGTAGGGGTTGATTTGGGAAGATGAGAAACGTGGGAATATGCATTGCCAGAGAGGGTGCATCTGCAGAATGCCCCGAGAAAGCAGCCCATGTACAGCAAAGTGAGGTAAGCTGTGGTACGATGTCCCTTGCCCCGTGCAGGCAGAACATGGGCAATAACATCCCCTCCAGCCTCCTGCCTGCTCTGCTCACTGAATGAAGGCCCTCCTCCAGTGCAGGGGTGACTGTTTCAGCAGGGGACACCAAAGGGTGAAAAATAAGTTCCTTACATGTGTGTTTTATAGAATAGTTTGGGTTGGAGGGGACCTTTAAAGCTCATCTAGTCCAACCCCCTGCAGTGAGCAGGGACATCTTCCACTAGATCAGGTTGCCCAGAGCCCCATCCAACCTGGCCTTGAATGCTCCAGGAATGGGGCACCTCTCTAGTTCACCTGTGCCAGTGTTTCAGCACCCTCACTGTAAAAACCTTCCTCCTTATATCTCGTCTGAATCTATCCTCGTTCTGATTGAGCTCCTGCACCAGCAGGGATGTGTGCTTACTGTAATGTGCACCTGCTGTCCCCACATCTAGTGCATCCCTCTGGCTGTCCCACCTAAGACCCTTCGCAGAAAGCAGATCAGTGACTCTATACATGTACCATCCTCATGTGTGAAGAGGAGATGCCGTCACAGTGCCCAGGAGAGAGACGACAACGGCAGGGGTGTTGGCTCAGGTGGATTTATACAGCTTAATCTCTGAACTCTTGTGTTATACACGCAATAGCCCAGCTTTACATCTGTCAGGCTGCCAACCCCCAGGGGCCAGATCCTGGGCAGATTCCTCTGCACAAACAAGCCAGGCTGTGCTGACGGATGCAGAACCCCGTTAACAGGACGTTCAGCATTTCTGCCATTCCAGGGATGCCTGCAAGGTTTCAGGCAGACCAAAAGGCAGCCATGTCAGGGAAACCAGCACACACAAATGCTTCTCATTCCAGGCTGTAACCCAGGCTTGTTTTAACCACTTAGCACCCGTTTTTATTCTCCTGCCAGCACAGAGCCCATAGGAAGGTCCTGGGTTGCACTTAGCGGTGTTGAGCTGGGGGGATGTCCCTACTGCCCTGCTGCTGGTCCGTGCTGAAGCATGGATTGCTTCTACGTTTTGAAGGGAGCAGACCCACACAGGGACAGGAATGGGTGCATTCCTCACCACTCCGGGGAGTGCCTGGTGGCCACGTGAGCCAGGAAGCTGTCTGAACCCCATCACACTGGGTTCTCAGCTCAGGGTGGCAGGGCAAAGCTCTATAGCCACCAGCAGTCATCACCTAGAGCTGGACATGGAGCAAGACCGGGTTTCCAAATACAACGGTTCCTTCTGCCACCTCCTGCATTCCCAATGTAAATACCATGTGTATTACGCTCCAACATCTTGATGCTGCTAAGTGCATTTCCCAAATACTTGTGCTTTGCCCTGTACTGTGGCCAGTGAAGGTCCTTCATGATAAGACGATGGATGATTAACTCAGTCTTGCCTGGACCAACCTGCTGCCTGTGCCCAGGGCAAAGCAGGGGCACTAAAGCTGTGCAAGGGGATGAAGCTGCTCCAGACGACCATGGCTTTTGGAAACAAGCACAACAGCATAAAGTCCACCATGGGCACAGCGCTGTGAGATGGGGAGGAAGCTCCGGTCCCCATGCAGAGCGAGTGCAACCACTTCAGAATTAAATGCGGTTGCCATAGAAATATTAATTGGGAACAAAATCTGAAGATGACACTTGAGCAGAAGATGGAGCATTACGGGGAGATGAGGACAGTGATGAAAATAGAACAGCTAAAAGGAAAATTCTTCAAAGGAAGTATCATGTAGGTGAATACTTAATGCACAATCAGCAGGTGACTACGTCAGCGGTGCTTTTAATATCATAAAGGATGGGATGTACTTGCTGAGGGCAAAACACCCACCTCTCCAGCCAAGGTCACCAGGCACGGATATGAGGATGGATCAACAAGTTTCTGCCTTGGCGTGAAGTGGGGTGCAGCTCTGTTAATGGGACCATCCCCTGAGGTGCACGTTGTCCTGGCTGGTTCACAATCAGCCACGACCCAGAAGTCAGATGAGGCACATGGTGGATGTCTTTCTTGCAGTCTGGATTCCCTGCTTCCAGGCAGAGACTGGCAGGAGGTTCCCAGCACATGGCTGGGTCTAGGCCTTCCTCCTCCAGGGAACATTTGCATGGAGGAAAGGAAAAGCTCCCAGCCCTGCCTGGCAATGCAGGGCAACCTGCTCTTTCAGGTCCCTCTTGCTCCAAACCATTGCTTGGCATGGGTTTTGGGGAATGTGGCTAAAACACCCATAAGCAGTGAGGTTTTCTTAGGTGAAGCAGGGCGATGCAAGGCCTTTTGGTGTCAGAATGCCCTGAGCCTGCTGTGGCCCCTCTATAAGGGGTACCCAGGGCTCTCCAGGGAAGGATGTGTCTTCTTATGGTGATGCTGTTATTTATGGTGAAGAAAAGGACATTGCTGCAGAGGAATCCTCATTTATTTTTTTGCAGAGCATTTCTCTTCCAAAGTAGATGATAATAAGGACCATCCCTCTTTCAGGCAGTGTTCAGTGCAGTGAGATGAAAGGCAGCTCCATCCTGCGCTTGCTCTGCCGGCTCCAACCCAGTGAGCACCCGCTCATTTTTCCCAGGGCAGATGATTGCTCTTCCTGTTATATATCTTCTATCCCATTCCTCCCTCTGCTTTGGGAAGGTACGTCCTGGGGAACTGAGGCGTGGGGTCTGAATTCAGATGGGGATGAGGATGGAAATGGGGATGGGGATGGAGCATCTCACACAGGACCACAATGGCGGTGACTGCAGGCAACCAGAGCCACTGTCCTGGCACCATGCAGGGGCACAGCAGCTCTCACTGCCCTCATCCCACTGCCCTCAGCTCTTCCTAGTAGCAGGCAGCCCTGAGGGACTGTGGCTGTGAGCTGGCAGGGAGCAGCAGCTCACTGGGTGCATCTATCTCCACTGCTCTTTCCACTTAAAAGGAGGGAGGGTTACAATGGAGTCGTACTTTTCCCATGAACCACCTCCCACTGTGCTCTGCTCTGAAGTTAATTGCAAATGAGGGGATGGAAATAGCTTATTTTGACTTTCTTTAAACAGTGCTTCATTGAGGTTTTTTTTTTTTTTGCCTTATTTTTTTTTCTGTCTTGAGAGGCAGGCCTGTATCTATTGGAAAATAGCAATTATTCCTGTAATGCCCTAGAATTAGTGGAATTAGTTAAATGAGTAAAATTTCAAGCAAAGCGCTGATTAGAAATACACTTGAGTTGGAAGCACCATGCATGTCATGGTGCTCCACCTCCATCCCAGGGCAAGACAAAGCTCAAGATAAGTTTCTTGGAAAACAGTCAAGGATGTGTTAGTTATGGCCACATAAGTGATCAGAGGGATGGGACGTCTGTCCCATGAGAGAGTTGGGGGTGTTCAGATTGAGGGATTCATCCTGCAGCGTGCAAGACATGATCCAAATCTTGGGCTATTGGGTTGCGCCAAAGATTCGGGGCTCCGTAAAAAAGCAATAAAATGATCCTGTGGTATTTTAATAACCTGCTGGTTAAACTCAATTACGAGAGCATAATTAACTTGCTGAGATGAAATAGGAGATAAACCTTTGATTTTCTTCTTCTCTTAAAGCCCGCTGCAGATTGATTTTGAACTTTGTATTCGATTACTTAAAAGAGCAAAAAAATTAACAGGTTTCTGATGAGAAAAGCACAGCACCTCCTTCATAAAGAGCGATTTATTGAGGACAGCCAACGAGTGTACCTCCGGGCTCAATCATCTACTGTTTTTTTTTTCAAGGGGTGATTCAATTACTTTAAGATGTGTTGCCTAAAAGAACAAACCAGGCTCTGTTACTTGGCAAATTAATCAAGTTCCTTTAGTGGTTTCTCTGGGTTAATAATTTTATTTAGGCGGCCTTCTGTTCCGTGGTTTCATCCCTACCAAGGCAACTCTCAAAAGAGAAGGAGGGCAGGGAAAGAAAGTGCCATTCATTTTCAGTGCGAGGCAGCAAACGCGGCTGCGATGGGCGAAGTTCTTCCGCCGTCAGCTCGCTTGGAAATGCCTGTGAAAGCAGCAACTGGTTGGAAAACATGGAAAGGGAGGGGGGAAAAAGGTGTTAAGGCTAATATTTTCACGGTGCAAAAAGGCCGTTTGGATTTGTTGTCATCTGTGAAGGGCTGTGGATTTGGTTCGCCATTGCCGCGAATGACGTTCCCTGGCTAGAGCGAGCCCATCCTGAAAATATCACTGATTTTTAACACGTTTTTCTCTTGAATATTCATAGCTCTGCTATTCCATACAGATGGAGAAAGTGCAGCAAGAAGAAAGGAGTTTGCAACGCTGGGCTGTCCGTGCCCTTGTAATTACAGCGATTTCCCAAAGGGGGAAGGCTGCGGTGGGACAGATCCTGACGCTGCCTGCAGGGCAGGTGCAGTGTGGGCACAGCATCCTTGAACCAGCAGCCTCCAAAACCACCATGCGCTGGTAGCTTGGGAATTATCCCCCAACATCATTTCTTGGGAGCAAAGCTTTCTCAGTGGTAAGGTAACAGCTCCCACTGTCTTTGCCTGGAAGGCAGAGGATGGGGATGCTCAACAAATACAGGTCCCCATCACAGCAGGATTATCCCTGGCTGGTTATTCCTGAACCCCATCAAGGAGATTTTGGAACAGCTGTAGGGCTATTTTCATACGTTGTAAAACATCTCTGAAAAGGGTGTGCTCAGTCCTGTTTTATTGTGCCACTGCTTGGTTATGAACACAGAAACCCCTCCGACCATGACCTGGGCTGTATGCGAAGTATGCGTTCAAGTGCCGAACTCTGCAGCTGGCAACGTCTGGGTTGAGGAGAGAGATGCTCAATGTGGCCTTTCTGCATCAAATCATGACTCCTGCAGGCTGTGCTGGGGCTTAAACATCAGCCTGTGCAGGCAGAGAACCCTACAGAAGGCCCTGGGGATGCAGGTATCCCATTAACCCTACCAAGGTTCTTCTTTAGGGGATAGGTGGGAAGTGACTTCTTCCCACCAGCCTGTGGCAGGGACACGGATGCTCGTGTCATGGCTGATTGCCTTTCTTTCCGGCAGGGCTGAGGCAGTGATCAAGTTAAAAGGAAGGGCTGTAGCTGCTCCCAGAACAAGAGGTCATCTGTTTTCTTTCAGGGGATTTGGCTCCGATTTCAGTGTTTTGAAGAACAGTGAGGCCCTTTTATCTGCTTGGGAAGGGTTTTGGGGAGGGGGGGCATGGCAGGCTTGTCTCTCCCTTGTGTGATAACTCATTTGAGACCCTCACACAAAACCCGAGATCTGCTTTATGGCTTGGGAAAGCGCCCTGATGAGGCAGAGCGGAGGCTGGGGATGCCATGGACCCCAATCCCCAGCACCAAGGGGTGTGCAAGCACCAGCCACACTCCATGCCAAGCACCCCAGTGCTTGCGCAATGCCATCGGGATGGCCAAATAGCCCTTTTCCCCCTTTACGTCCCTGCAGCACCTGTAATGGCTCTTTCCAAGGCCACAACGCCCAGTGTGAGCCTCAACCTCCACCTCCCAAACACATTTTTGGATAAAAACAGCAATGCCAGTGTGCTGAGATAGGGTGGATATTTTTAAAGCAGCTGGCAGCCTCCACAGAGCAATTATGCTCCAGGATCCAAAATTGGCCTGAGCTCTGGCACTGGTTGAAAACATGCATGGTCCATTTGTCCAGAGCTGAGAAGCTTCACAGGCAACCCTAAATGTTGGGATTAGGAGCTTGAGCGAGGCCAGAGGGGCCCACATGAAAGGGAATGGCTCCCAGATGTTGCACAAAGCCCACCTTTGGGGAGAAAAAGAAACCTCTGATCTTATCCTCGGAACTCCAGGAATAACTTCCCCTTCTTCCCATCCTCCGTGCTGTCAGCAGGGTCTTGGTGCTGCTTGTGGAGCACCTTTGTATGGGAAACGTCCATTGTGGCCCTTTGCTGGGGATGCTCCGAGGTGCCTGAGCACAGGCTTGTGGGTGCCTGGTTCTAGGGCAGCGATTCCTTTAGCTGTCCCTGAGATGCAGGTCCAGGAGAGCTGCCACACCAGGGGAGCAGGTTTTTCCAAGGAAGCTTTGTCAGCCCTTTTTGGCAGGTCTCCAGAAGCATCGCTACAAGCTGGGACCTGCGATGCCCAACTGACAGCCAAGATCCCGGCAGTGCTCAGGGCTGGGTTTTCATCCTGCACAGGAGGATATTTTGGGAACAAGGCTGGGGGCAGGCAGGGACATGGCAAATCCCACAGCATTCATCCTCATCTCCAACTTTTCTCCCTCCAGTTTGCTACAGGAGTTGCTTGGCCAATGTTGAAATGGTAAAGCAAGCTTTATTTATCAGTGTCCTCATCCAAGCAGAGGATTATTGAATTAGAAGTGGCACCGCTCTGCCACTCAGCTCCATCTATTCCTCTCTTTAACCCCTTTCTGCAGCACTGCCTGCTCCTGGCCCCAGGTTTCTTCAGCTGCCCATCATCACTCTCTTCCCAGCCGGCTGTTGCAGGCAGGAACAAAACGTGGCACAGCTCTTAGAGCTCTTCTGCTCTAAGGCTTTTAAGCCATGCAGAAGGGCTGGGTGTCCCTGCTTGGCTCCGCTCTGCCTGCCAGCTCTGGCTCCTGCAGTCTGCAGGAGGATTTATGGTTGGGGAAATGCAGTGCTCCAACTTCTAGAAGTAGAGCATTTGCTTGGCAGCTCGAGAAATAACGGGCGATCCGTTTCATTATTCCACAGAAATGCTCAGATTGTGCAGATGCCTAACTTAGGTTCAATATAATTTAGATAACTCATGGCTATAACCATGTCTGGGAGTGAACGTGATGCTCGAGCTGTGGGTCTAAGCCTGAGGTTTTCCTCCCTGATTTAAACTGGAGCTTCCAAGTGTCCAACAAGAGCAGGATGTGCCCAGGCTGATGAAGACGTTCTGCCTGGTTCCTAGCTGATGATCCCTCCCATCCCGCAAGATGCTGGGGGCACTGACATCCCACACTGAGGTATGATGTCAGCAGTCGGTTGTGCTTAGTAGAACAGAATAGAAAAGACAAGTACCCTATTTCTGGCAATATCGGTGCTCTTGGGTTAAGCTGAGCCTCATCCTCTCATATAGAAAATTGCCCTTTCCTCCCTGGTGTTTGGGACCAGCCAGGCTGCCCTGCCCAGGGTGGTTCTGCATCCTGGCTGAGCCCAGATGCTTCTCCTTTGGCAGATGCTCAGGATCTGCTTTGTAAGGTGAGCATCTCCTTGACACAGCAAGTTCAGGGACCTGTTAACCACTAAATAGTTGAATAGCGCCTCGTTTGTCTCTATTTCCACCTCTCTCCGGGCTCTTTCCTTCCCCATCCTGACTTGTTCCTCCCTCCCCTGCTGTGTGCTGCTCTTCACACCTTGAAATGCCTGCTAACACTCCCATAATGGTTTTTCAGCCCAAACCATCAAAGCTGGGATGCTATGCGCTGTCTGAGCACTGAGAAACACCAGGCAAAACCCAGCGCCTCTGTTGCAGGGGTGCAGCATCCCTCCGGCACCGGCTGATCCCGATCCCGTTGACCCAGGCTGAGGTTCATCTTTGATTTCAAGATCCCGTGCAGCACCGAGGTAAATGTGCGAATGACACACATCACTGCTGAGTAATTAGACCGAGGGCACGCACACACACACACAGAGGCGCAGCAGTACTGATTTCTGCATTAGCATGATAATGAATGTTCTCACTAGAAGCTTGTAATTATGTTTCCTCTTCTTTTCCCCTCCCCCTGAAAGTATAATTAATTATGAATAGAGCCAGAGTTTGATGCTAACGTGGTTTTTTTTTTTTTTTTCCTGGTTTTTTTTTTTTTAAATCCCTTTTGGTTCTATTTCTGCCCTATTAAAAATTTATGAAGGAATCAGAGGTAAAGTCATTTTCCCAGACAGTTGCTCCTATAAATTCAATGGGGATAATATTAAAACTAGCGGTATCACAAGAAGGCAGGAGGGGACTTTGCAGAGGGGTTTTCTCCTCTCTTCCTTAGGCTGCTACCCAAGACAGATGCTGCATTTGCCATGGTCCATCCACACTGTTGCATCTAGGGGGGAGCACTGCAGTGGATGTGGAAGCCTGTGGGGACCACGAGGTGACAAGCAGCATCAAAAGGTGCCACCACTGCAGGTCCCCTCCCCGAGGCTGCTCAGTTAGAGGTCAGAACACGGTGGTGATGTGCTATAGGAGGAAGAAACTTTGTTTAAAATAGAGAAAACCCACCCTCACATGCACTTTACATTGGGAAAGTTATCTATGCATATGAGATACACAATCAAAAACTTCCAAGGAAATGCCTTTCTTTTTCAGTCAGCCCACAGAGGAGATAAAGGATGTGTTTCTTGTTGATAAGGTGTTGGTGTCTGCGCAGCGGCAGCATGTCAGGATGCTCCTGGGATGCCCATCCCTGTGTCCTGCATTGATGCAGGACAAACCTCAGTGTTTGGTCCTGCTGGCTGCGATGGTGGGACTGCTCACAGAGGGGGAAAATGCTCCCCCCCCCCCCCCTCCAGTGTGCATCATCCTTTCCCTGGAAAACCTGTGTTTAATCTCACCATCCGCAGGGAAAATAGTTGCAAGGGGCTCAGTGGTTTGGTGTAAAGATGTAACAGGTGGGGATGGGGACCGGGGTGAATGTTCATAGGATCACCACCCAGGAGAGCCCCTTCCAGCACCGCAGGCTTTGCCCCTTGCCAACGGGGCCTGGTTTGTTTCGCCTTCCTCCTCAACGGGTTGCCATTCATACCACCCGCCTTCCCCTGCCAGAGGTGGGAACTGTTTCTCTTCTTAAATTGCATTTATTCTAACAAATGTCTCATGCAAACACAATTGCAGGTTTGCTAGAGGGAGATGCTGTTTGAAGGCAGCCTTGCACAAAGGCAGATTTATTCTCTTTCCATTCATTTGAAGCTAAAGTAATAGCTCTAACTACATCTGATTTATAATAAGCGCGTTACTGGGAACAAACCTGTATTCTGCATGTATTCCCCTCTTTGTCAGCTCCACCTAGGCACTTTTTCTCCCTCTCTCCTATTTTTTTTGTAATAACAAAATCAGAGCCTTGTCAGTTGGAAGTTTATATGCCCTATTTATAGCGCTCTCCTGTCTCCTGGCTTTTATGTTCCAGCATAAGTAGCTCTTTACCCTCTGCTCACAAGGAGCCTAGAGTGAGCCTGAACAGAGCCTGCATCTCCGTAATAGCTCTTTTATCCTTCCCTGTGGAGGGAATCACACCCTGCTTTCCATGGACTCACCTGCTTTAGAAGGGAGCACCCATCCCTGAGGGCCAGAGGGCTCTGCCTTGGGTGTTTTCGTATCTCTTTTGGTCAGTACATCCTCAGACTTGGGGTGTTGCTTTAGGGAACAGGGGTGTTTTGCTGGGCACCAGCATGGTTTGCTGCTTGCAGCTATTGAGCATCTTGCTGGGCATCACAGAATCAGAGAATAGTTAGGGTTGGAAAGGACCTTAAGATCATCCAGTTCCAACCCCCCTAAACCATGCCACCCAATGCTCTGTCCAACCTGGCCTTGAACACTGCCAGCAATGGAGCATTCACAACTTCCCTGGGCAACCCATTCCAGTGCCTCACCACCCTCACTGGTTCATCTTCTGGAATGTGACTGCTGGGAAAGCATCACCACAGTTTGATGCACACATCCGCTATCTCCTTGGTGACTTTCATTAACAAAAAGAATATGAGTGCTCCTCCAGGGAGCTTCAGTGGTTACTCCAGTGGTTTTTGGAGTTAAGCTGGTACTTCAATGCAGTTTGTGAATTTAAGAGGTTCTTTGTAGTCAGACAAGCCTGGATTCAGCATTGCCTCCTCTATGGGCTGTGGCTGGGTCCTGAACATCCCTGGTCCTTGTCTCCAGATGTTATGTGGGACGAGGACTCAGGACAGGCTTTGGCAGTGATACTGCAGCAGCTCGCAGCACCACGGTGGTTGAGATGGAAACCAGAGACTGGTTTGAGAACAAGTCAGAGTCACCATGACCCACAGCAGCACTCCCCCCAGAGCGTGCCAGCTCTCCTGGTGCTTCTCCAGGCCCCTTGTGTTGATCCCGGCTGGCGGGCTGAGGGAGCAGAGCTGGTGGAGCTGGATGCTGATGCTCCCATCCCACTCGGTGCTCCCATGCCAGCACACACATGCGCTCTTTTCCCCTCTCTCAGCAGAAAGCACAGTGTCTCCTCTGTTACTGTGTCCTTTGCAGCAGGTCATCAGGGCTCAGGCAGGACGCTCCCATCTGTGCTGGGTGGAAAGATTAGGATAGAAGGGGCTATTGTGCTCCTCTCCTCCAACTAACTTCAGTCCAGTGAAGGGAAAACTCTACATGCTAAAATACCTGGATCCTGCTCGGATGAGATGTTTACGGAGTAAACAACCATTACAGAACAGAAATGCAATATAGGAAATAAAGTGACACAACCTGCTTTGCCCATTCCAGTATTGGAAAACTGGGGCTGGGGAGCCCAGCTCCTCCACGGTGTTTTGCTTGCTGAGGAGTGGGCCCATTTGTTAAATATTGCTGACAAGCTGCTCTTAAATTGCACCTAATTACATCTCCTCTCCAGCACGCTGGAGCTCCCTGGCTCTTTGGAGCTATGAGGAGCTGGATGACTGCGGCTTGAGCTGCTCAGGTGAGAGAGATGCTCATTTGTTATCCCCCTGCTTGGCTGTCTCTAACGGGGGAGGAGGGAGATGAAAAGTTGAATTCTCTGAGAAGGGAGGGGAAAAAGAAGAAGAACAAAAGTCCTGGTGAGGTTCTGTTTGGACTCTGCTCCTTCAGATGTCAAAGGGTTGGTGCCCCGGCAAATGCTGCTCCTCTCTAAGCAGGGCTTGGAATTGCTGCAGTCATCATGCAGGGGTTTGTTTGCAGGCGCTTGCCCAGTTTCATGTCCATGGGAAGATGCCCATAGCCAGTGCCTGATAGTGACAGGATCCCTCCTGTTTAAGCAAGTTCAGCTCTCCCAGCCAGAATCAGCCACTCCTTGGGGACATGGGTACCAGGTCCCCATCCTGTGTCACTTCATTCACAACCCTGTCTGCTTCTGTGATTTTCCAGCCACATCAAAACCACCAATTTGGGGCCCTGTAGATCATTCCCACGGACTTCACCCAGGAGGAGTCATTGCCTGAAAGATAACTGGAGTGTTTCAGGGGCTGACTCCCGAGCATCAGTTTGGATTTGCTGAGTTTTGTTTCTTTATCCCCCCGGATTTTGCCATATACCAGCCACTTCCCATCCCCACCATCCTTCTGCAGTCTGCAGGGCTTGCAAAATCTCTGCCCCATATTTCTGGTTCCTTCTTGAAGCCTGCTGTCTTCTGTTAAAGGACGCTTCTCCACCTCAAAGCAGGGCTCTCACTGGAGCTTAAGTGGATACAGAAGAGGGAAATAATTTTTTCCCAGGCTCAAAAGAAATACCAAATGTCTTCAAATGAAATACCTCCCCAAACAAAATTTCCCAACTCATGCAGAGAGCAGCACATGCAGGATGGGGAAGCCTTTGCTTTGCAAGGACAGCACTGGACGGGTGAGAAGGGGCTCCAGATCTGCTCTGATTTCAGCTCAGATTTGGGGGATGAAACCCAAACCCTGCTATCCCTGTGGGACCTGAGGCTGGAAGAGCATCCTTCGGCACCCTCTGCCAGTGGGTTGTCCCATCCCATTGGAGTTATTGCACCAGGTCCCCAAAAGCCACCATGGGAAAAAAGGGGAAAGGCCCGGAGTGATGCTGCAGGCTGATGCAGTGATGGTGAAGGGTCCCTGAGCCCCCCAGGAAAGGGGCCACCCTACATCAGTGCATGCCACCAAACCATGGCAGGTTGGATGAGGCTGGGTCCCCTTTCCACTGTGGTTTGGGAATGCTCCCACGTCACTGCCTGAGCTCAGCAAAGAAAGAGACAGAGCTGTCATTACAAATACACTTCAGATCTCGTCCACGGAGGAGGAGGGGTGCCAACAAGACCAAAAATATGCAAAAGACCAAATCCCTGGTAAGAAGTGGCCTGGCTACCAGTTTCAGTCTCAGGCATTTGGCTTTGCTGTGGGAAGCCCTCATCATTTTCTGCTGCTTTACTCATAGCCAAAAATATGATGAAACCAGAACTGAATGTGGTTATTTTTTTCTGTCTTATTACAGTAAGCAGCATAAATTATTCACCCATGAGACTCAACTGTATTTCTTACTTAAAAGGAGCTTCCTTTTGTCTTCAGAGGATCAGAGCTCAGACCTCAGGGCTTTCCTGTCTGCCACAGCCCAAACACATGGGGATATCAGTGCTGGGTTTTACCCTACATCCCCACAGTCCCCTGGACCCGAGTGTCCCCATGTTAGGAGCAAACCCCATTAGGTGGTGTGGATGGTGGGGCGGAAACAGGGCAGAGGAAGGTTTTGGGGCAGTTCCTGGTAGGCAGTGGGATCCCCATCACAGCATCCATGCTGAGCTCTAGCACCAGATCCTTCTAGAAATGGATGTCCTAGGACAATGTCAGTCTAATCAGTGCCCTCTTCGTTAGCAGGGACCTATAATTAGAAGCAGCAGTCAGCCATCTGCTTTTATCTGGTCACATCACAGGGTGCCTCTCCACTGCCCTTTATTACTGGCCATCATTTCAGATCAACGTTTCCCTCCACCCCCAAACGCATCTTATCTCACTTTCATTATTGCTAATGACCAGCACTGGCAGTGCTCCATGGCAGAGAAGTGAGAGCAGCAGGGCTGGGAGTGCAGCAGAAAGCAAGCCCCTGTTTGCTGCCTGTCTGCTCTTTATGCCCTCCTGTAGGATACTTTTGGGGTTCAGAGCCTTGCTGGTGGACCTCCCCAAAATACCCTCAGCCTCGCACCAGGCATGGGGCTGACAATATGAAAACACACCAGCTGGCCGGGAGCTGGGTAGCAAGACCTTGGAGGAAAGGAAGGAGAAAACCTCCTTTAATGCATCTTTACATTTGGTGCCTAGACAAAAGCATAAGAAGTATAAATGGATTAACAGCCATGGTTTATTAGTGCTCCTTAATTCACTTCACAGGGCTGGGGGAAAAGTTATTAGCAGATGTATGGCCAGTAATAAGGTAATTATAACCCTGTCAGATCAGAGATTTGAAGAGGTGGGTAGTTTTGTGTGTGAGATAACTATAATTGTCTGTTAAAGATTATGAATTAATATTGATTTAATAAAGCCGCGGCCATTTATTTCTGCGGTAAAGACTAGTTAGTTATTCTGTGAGCTGCCCCAGCATCATGGGAGGCAGCGACTTGGTCTGGGAGGCCAAAATGCACACAGGACCAGTGCTGAGCCTGTGTCCTGCCTGTCAGCATCCCCATCACTGGATTTCATGAGGATGTCTTTAGCACCTTGCTCCAAATTCATGCCCCATCACGATGGCTTAGCCCCAGGGTCACAATGCACCTTGGGTGTGGGAGAGCATCCCCCTGCACACCTCCTGTCAATGGGGACAGCACTGGAGCGGGCCGGGGTGACCTGCCGTGCGAAGGCACAGTGAGCTGGGATCTGCGAGGAGCCATGGGGCCACAGTGCTTTTGTTGTGGGTAGGAAGCAGAGAGCACGCCAGCTTCTGCTGAAGAGCATTAGTCACTGCTCTGCTCTTCCACTCATTTTAACCGTTTCCATGTCTGGTGCCGTAGAAAGGCATCTTTATTTGGCACCAAAGGAAAGCACAGAGCTGCCTGGTGAGGGATGTCTGCCTTTTCTGTCTTGGGAGAAACTGCCACCACCACACACTGTTACATGTGTAGGGTGCTGTGCTGGATGAGGGTACCTGACTGCAGCCTGCTGTCCTCTGTGCAGTGCAGGAAGTGCTCCTGTGCCCACTGCCCTCACTGCCAGGATGCTGGCAGAGGACAGGGTATAAGTGCTTCGTCTTCAAGGCTCTTCCTCAGTGAGACCCATTGTGTGGCTTTGAGTATTTTAAGTGATTTACTTCTCCAAACAGATTTGGATGGAATGTGTCCATTATTACTTTGTGCCATTTGTTGAAATAACATGGTTAGCCATCTCTAGCCATTACCGCTGGCATTAATATTGGTTGGCAGTGCCAAGGAGCCACAGATCCTTCGGGAAGAGGCACCACTGCCAGGAGCAGAGTGCCATGGACAGGAGGCAGCTGCTTGCCCCTGCCTGTTCTCCCTGCCAGGACAGCAGGCTTGAGGGGAGGCAGCATGTGTGTCCATTCAGCCCCATCAGTTTCCAAACAGCCCTTCTGCCCATCCCCATCACAGGGCAGAAAATAACATTTGCACTCACACCATGAATGCATTTGCTGCTTTTAGCTCAATTTAAAATCACTCTGTATTTACCTGCTTTTAAAAGCTGATCCCTTTGGGAAAGACATGACCCTTTTGGGGTCCTGCCTGTTCCCCAAACCTGCAGGCAGCCTCAGTACAACTTGTAAAGAGCTAATGTGAGCACAGGTCTGCTGGTGATGGGTGGTTTGGGGGGGGCGGACGGAGCATTACCCACTGCTGGGCCCTGGCATGGGGCTTGCAAACCCAACCCAAACCCACTGTGGAGCAGATGGAACAGGCAGATGCTCAGGACCACTTGGAGCAGTGATCTGTGAGAGGGAGACTAGGAAAAGGAGAGGCCAAACACTGTGGCCACAGTCGGGTCTGGCTGGGAAAGCACAACCCCTTTGCAACTGCAGCGTGCTGGATGCTGAGGGGGGTCTCTTCCTCACGACGGGGTGCACAGTGTGGCATCACCCTCACGCCTCAGGGATGAAGGCAGCCCTTTAAATGATGTAACATCATTTCTCAGTTTACAGTCACCATCCAGGATCACTTCAGTTTTTCCCCTCTCAGCACGTAGCTGAGTGCCACCTACTTCGGGATATTCACATTGCATCATTTGTTTCCATCAACCGTTGCCAGTTTGAAGGCAAGCACGGAAAAAGGCAGGAGCAGCCATCTCCTGCAGACAGCGTGGCTGCCTATGCAAGGCCCCCCAGCCACCAACCAGCTCCCCTGCCTTTTCCTGTCCTCCTCCCCCAGGCAGAGACCTTTAGCTTGGTTTGGTTTTATCCTCCAGGACAGATCTGCTTCCCCTCAGTGAACTCCAGCCCTACAACCACCCAAGTCCCACCAAATTCCTCTCATGCCCGGTGCAAGTAAAGGCAGGTCACTGGGGGTGGTGAGAAGGTGCTTTGGAGGGAGCCGCATTGCATCATGCAGGGCAGGGATGCAAACCTCCTGCAGCTCCCTCCCCTCACTGTACATCCCTCCATGGTGCTGGGGGTCTTAGCACTCCTTGTGCCCATGCCAAGTAAGCATGGGTCACACAAGGTTGTGGAGGTCACTATGGTTTTCACACTGACTGGTCCCAGTGGGTTGATGCTCTGAGAAAGTCAATTACAGGATGACTTAGTTTAAAGGCTGCTTGCTTTAAGTGTAATTACTTTCCCCTGAAGCTTTCCATGGGAGGGTGGTTTCAAAGTGAGCTCCTGTTTTGCATCTCGCTTCTTTTCCTGGAGGAGTTTAGGTGAACCCAAGCGAGAAAACACCCCCATTTCCTGCATTTGTGCTGGGCACGGGCAAGTTTAATGTGAAACATCTCCAGAATGTGGGGCAGGACTCCAGTTTTCCGCTTCAGATAAATCCCTGTCTTTGCCGCTGGATGCTTCGAAGGCGCGTCGCATTACCATGTTATCTGATGGAATAGCTATCAACGGCAGCTTCGGAGTGAGATGCTACGGAAAATCTGTGTAAGCTATCTGCAGCCTCGCAGCACAGATAGACTGTGATTACAGAGAGAGCCCGGCTCTGTCTCCTGTGTTTAATGCGTGTGTACGTGTCCAGCTGCAGCGCAGCGACCTGCACCAGCAATTCCTCTGCTCCGTGATGCTCACTGTACCCTTTGCTTTCACGAAGCTGCAGCTCCCAGAGCCTTGAGAGGCTGCCACGACCTCATCTGGGATTCAACCAGAACAAGAAGCTTCCAGTTGCCACAAACGCAGGGAAAAAGCTTGAAAACACGAAGTCTCCAGGCTCCAAAAGCCAGAAACCCTTTGCACTGTTGCTGTCCTCTGTTTGCAAGGCCATTATTTTAAAGACAGCTTCATTGCTCTTGCTTGGAGACGGGGAAGAGATTTGCCTTTTGCAATGCCATACAAACATATCCAGCCTCTTGCATTAAGGGGAGTCACATGCTCCTCATTAGGATATTGTTAAGATGAGGATGATGAAGACAGACAGGATCTTGGCCAGATGGGTTCACTGCTCGGTCTTGACCAACTCTTTAAGTCACTTAGCCCTACAACACTGGGACAACTGTTATTTTGGGGTGTTATTTGGTAATTTGGGCATTATTTGGGGCATTTTGAGCACAGTGGTTGTGGATAATGGTTTTATAAACACCAGTGGTATCTGGTAGCTGCTAGTTACAGACGGCCAGGCACGCAAAAGGAAATCCTCCCTGCTGTTATAAGAGCAATGCCACTGTGAAAAGCCCATATTCATGCCGTGATACCAGCCCAGCAATTCCCTTTGGGACCACGGCCTTCTGGACCGTAGGAACAAGAGCAAACAATCCATCTGTGCACTGGCAGGATACTCAGCATTGCTCGAAAGTGTGTTCAACCCTGAGGGTTTTTAAATACATAGGGTTATAATGTTGTTCTGAGGTCACTGGAATCCAAAAGCCTGACTCCTGGCTCCTGTAAAATTAACGTCTGGGTCTTTTTGCTGTGGTACAGGACTTGCCTTCCATTCGCTAAGTGAAACATCACAGGTAGAAAAGAGAAGAAGCTCAAGAAATACTGAATGACTGGAGCAGAGCAACGGGGACAAATCCAGTCCTTTATCTTCCATGATAAAAGCAGCTTCGAGAGGAAGATTTAATCTGCTGCGTTGATTCACAAGGCGCTCAGCTTGTGAGATGTATTTGAACCTCATGGAAAGTGCTGCCTGATGCCGCTGACACGCACTGCTGTGGGCACAGGATGCCAGCACGTCAGGCTCCTCCGAGACACTCTGACTCCTGCTCCTGATGTCTATGCTCACATCTACACTCGAACCAAGGTGTGTGCCTGTGCTTACATATCCAGTCTGGTGACTTGAGGAAAATGAGTGTGGATCTGGGAGAGTCCCTTTGCCCAGCAGAGGTGCAGCTGTATCGGGGCAGGGAATGAGCTGCTCACCCTGTCATCCCAGGGAAAACACCACTCGTGGAGACGCATGAGAACAGAAATGAACTGCAGTGACACAGAGTCATAGGGGACCCCCCCTCTGTCCCCATTGCCTCTGCAGTGGGGAGGGAAAAGTGGAATTTGCAAGAGCTCTTCCAGCTTTTGGGGTTGTGCATCATCCATGGCAGGGGACCTGGAATGATGGAGCAGGAATGAGGGGCGTGACACTGAGGGGGCATGACCTTCCCCATCCCCACTGGGAGCATGGAGTGGGAAAAAGCAGGATATTAGTAAAAATCAGACGCTGGGGTGAAACTGGAAGACAGGAATGGCGCAGCAGTGACCTGGCTGCTCAGCACTCAGCTCCTGCGGGCATCTGCTTGTTAAAGTGTCCACATTTTCTTGCCAAAATCACTCCACAGGGAAGGTTTTCATGTGGCACAGACCCTAGGCCGGGGCTGGGAATCACAGAATCAGCTAGTTTGAAAAAGACCTTTATGATCATCAAGTCCAACTTTTACCCCAACACTGCCAAGGCCACCACTAAACTGTGCCAGTAAAGGCTTCATTTACACAGCTTCTGAACACTTCCAGGGACGGTGACTCCACCAACGTCCTGGGAATCCTGTTCCAGTATTTAAGTACCTTTTCAGTGAAGAAATTGCTCCTAACGTCCAGTCTAAACCTCCCCTGGTTCAGCTTGAGGCCATCACCTCTGCTCCTATCACTCAATACGTGGTAGATGACCCCAACCAGTGCCCA
The DNA here is from genome assembly GCA_032466535.1 of Forpus xanthops. NCBI lineage: Eukaryota > Metazoa > Chordata > Aves > Psittaciformes > Psittacidae > Forpus > Forpus xanthops. The sequence continues at coordinate 272 of JASSUY010031098.1, read as the reverse complement.
GCACAGGGGGATGCTCACTCCCCCAGCCCCACTGCCCACACTATTGCCCATACAAGCCAGGATGCCTTTGGCTGCCCGCACACCCCTTCTCGGCAGGAACGGGCACCGTGGCCTTCTCCAGGGGACCCGCGGACTTCCTTTGGGGAAGCACATAGGTTTCCTCACTGTGGCGCTCGGGGACAGCCCCGGGCTCCCCCGTAGCGGGTGGCAGCGGTACGGCCGTAGCCGGTGACGACGCTGTCCCCGGGGCCCCGGTGCCCGGCGCTGCTCGC
>JASSUY010031096.1:0-38623 GCA_032466535.1 Forpus xanthops | reverse complement strand
CCCCCCCCCCCCATTTTTGACCCTAGCTAATCCAGGGATCAACATAAAGCCAGAGACCCCAGGGCAGGCTGGCCTGAAGTCCAGACATGAAATCTGGATCCAACAGCCTGGTGCCCAGGAACCGATCTGACCCAGCATCCATCTCCAGCCCAGGAGCATCAGAGCCAAGGGTCCTATCCAGCATGCAGGAAGCCACCTCTGCCCTGCCAGCATCATGTCCCAGATGTCCTGAATCCCCAAGCAGGGCTTGCAGGGGTTAAGGAACCTGCCTGGTGTGCCACCTTCATGCACTTTGAATGGTCCCAGCTCCTGGCAGCAGCTCCCCCATCATGTGAGCAGCTCCAGTTACCAGCCCCACCACCTCTGCCTGTAAGATGGCTCTTATCAGGTCCATCACCCTGCTCCACAGAGGCCATTGGTCTCTCTCTGCTGCCTCTGCTCCTTGTGTCTGGGGCTGCCTCGTGGGAGTGCTTCCACATGTCCTTGGGCAGAGCCTCCAATGTCACCTTGGAGGAGTGTGTGATGTATCCGGCAGGGAGACAGGGCACACGGCAAGGGAACCTCGCAGGGACCGTGCCTGTGGCATGCAGGATGAACTCACAGCAGGGCCGGCTCCACACACTGCCGGATGGGAAGGAGGACCCCCTCCACCTTCGAGCACGGGCACAGCAAGCAAATCCCTGGGCTCACCATCCCGGCTCCTCTGCAGGCACGGTTTCCACCATAGGCGACCGGGAGGAGCCACATGTACTCAGAGCCAGCCGAGCCACGCTGGGTTATGCAAACCACAACGGGAGCTGTTTCAACTAGTTGGACTGCTGCCTGGCAGTCAGGTGCCTTCCTCCTCCTCCTCCTCCCCAAACGGCTGCCAGTCCCTGTGGGCAGCAGCCCAGGCTCCCGTGGTGCCTCCGCCCCATGCTGAGCATGCTGTGCGTGCTGTGCACAGAGGGTTCTCGGTCCCTGGGCTGCCCCAGGAGGCGTGGGGCCTGCTGTCCCCCAGCACCATGTGCTCTTATTCCCCAGTGCAGCTCTGAACCACCTCCATCAGCGCGTTCCACAGTCCTTGAGGTGTCCTCAAGTGTCCCGGTCTTGCCGGTGCACACGTGTACCACAGGCAGTCAGAGGGGAGGTTACACATGCACAGCTCGCACCCATCACGCTTGGTTGGGAGTAGAGAGCTGGACCATGCAACCCCCAGGGTGCAGCAGAGGTGGAGAAGGGGCCATTTGTCCCATTGCTGGTGAGGTTTGCCCAGCACTGCAGCCATGCTGGCATTTCCCACCCTGTCTGCATCCTCGGTTTGGTGCAGGAACCCAAGCAAACTGCTCCCCATGATCTGCTGTGATTGACTTTTGAAAGGGTGTAGAAGAAACAGTCGCAGTGCTGTGAGCCACAAAGGGGCCCCAAGCAGAGCTGGTCACCACATCTGTCACAGGCTGGCTCAGCCACACATGCCTCGTGGCAATGGCTCAGTGTTTAGCTTTGCCTGGAGAAACTCTCCCCAGGGTGGAGAGCATCTGCTCCAAATAGTCTTGGACATGTTGCAAAATCCCAGATCCAAGCATTAGGCACCTTTATGCAAATCTCGTTGTTCCCAAGCCAGTATCAGCCTCACGCTCTGAGGCAGCAGGAAACCTGCAGCTCAGCTCTGTGCAGGGCTCTTCGTCCTTTGCACAACACTTCAACCTCTCCTTAAATTTCAACACAGATTGCAGGGAACTTCACATGGCACTGATTGAGTCAGCAGAGCCCCAGCAGCCCTGGCTCTGGTAGGGAAATGTTCCCTATCCTCCCTTGGCTGCTCCCAGCATCTCCAGTGGCACAGCCAGGGCACCCAGGCTGCTGCCAGAGGGGACGGCACCATACGGATTAGAAGCAATAAGCGATGCTGTGCTGAAAAGCAGGATGAAGTGGGACAAAGCTGCCTGCCTGCTACAGCCGGTGTCCAGCCCAGGGAGCCCAGGTGGGATTGTGGAGAGGGAGAAGTGCTACAGAGCCAGGCATTGAAAAAGGGAGAGGGATCAGCTAGCCCAGTGCACAGACAAGAGAGATGCCAACTGGGCTGCCCCAGCAGCGGTCCTGGGGGGAACTGACACTAGGGTGGGGTGGCACAAGAGATGGCTCCATCCCTGCAACACATTTCTTTACTACAAACTTCTGTACAACAAAATCAGGCCTTTGTCAAACTAATCCGGCCCCAAGCCAGCTCCTTCCAAGGCTCCTCAGGATGCTCCACTCTACGCATCCCTCGGCAGGTGCCAAGATGTACCAAGATCTGTTTCAGGTGTCAGTTTTTCTGTTTGGGGTGTTTTTCCAGCTGGTGCTGGGTGTCCTTGTGGAGCTTTTCCACAAAGGTGGCACCAAGCTGGAGGAGCAGGGAAACCTGCCTGCGCTCAATAGTAAAACCCGCTGGCAATGAAATGATGCCGCTCCAGACACTGCATCTAAATATAGAATCCTCATTTATTACCCTTCCAGCTGCTGGATGTGGTGTGAGAGGAGATGGAGGGGCTGCACCGGCGCTCTCCCTCACCCATGGCTGTGCACAGCCAATGCAGAAGCTCCCACTGGCTTAAACAATGCGCAGAGCATGAAACAAACCATAGGCCTTCTCCCTGTGTGTCTCCTGAGAAATGAGGCTGGTCTGCTGGTGAAATGCTGTGTGTCCCAATCCCCCACTCTGCATCCAGAGCGGTTCAGAGATGTGCTGGCATGAGCAGCTCTTGCCTGGGTGGATAAGGATTCTTCTTGTTCCTGGTGAGAGCAGCGGTGGTATCCAGGCATCCCAGCAAAGGATGAGCTGCTTCCCTGATAATGAAATCCAAACCAGCCACGAATGCCAGCACTCGACCTGGCTGCACTTACTCTCGCCCTGGGACTATAAGAGAGGGACTGATTTTGCCAAACACTCGGGTCACACCAGGATTTGTCCCTCTGTGCACATCCCAGAGGGAAGGTGACATGCACCAAATTTTCTGGGGACCTGCAACCTCTGTGACACCTTGCCAAGGTTTTCCTGAGGGACCCTGCTCACTGAAGGGAAATGCGGTGCCAGGGAGAACGAGTTGATGCTCAGGGCAGGCACAGGAGGATGGAAAATGCATCCTGCATGCCCAGGAGAGCACAAAATCTTGCCAGGCTCAGCTCTGGGACACAGTGTGTCTTACATGGGCAAGAGTAAGAGGGTGAATCCTGGAATGCTGTAAACCACTGCTGTCTGCTGCCCACACTCACAGGCAGCTGTGAGCCGCTGTGCCGCAGCACCATGCCCTGGCAGCAGACCCCACGCTGCCCTGTACAGCCTCACACCGAAACCAAGCTGCTCCTTTGCTTGAGCTCCTGTGGGGGAACATTCAAGGGGATGGACTCAGTGAGACCCCAAAGATGCTGCCACAAAAATCCCAGCACTGAGCCCAGCCCATGGTCCCGTTAGAGCCATCCCAGGAGGTGGCAGAGCTGGTGTGAGCTGCCCACAAGCCTCCTGCCTGGTCAGAGCAAGCTCCTGGGACATTTCCCGCTGCTCTCCGGCAGGGATACCAGAGCAAAAGCTCTGTGCAAGAGGCAGGAGGGGCAGACAGCCATGCTGCCTAAGCTATCAAGCCCCAGCCCTGGGGTGCTTGCTACCTCCATCACCACATCTGGGAAGAATGGGAGGGATGCACTGCAAGCCAGCCACTACCCCTGCGCAGCCAGAAAGCCAGGCTGGGCCGAGGCATTGCTGGCTGCTCACAGCAGCCATCCCCCCAGCTCTTGGCACTGAGTCCCATTGAGACAGGGCCAAGCAGGATGGGAACTCCAGGCATCCTGCCTCCTGCCGCCGGCGCTCCTGGCAGGCCGGTTCACGCTAGGACATCTGCTCCTGGGTGGCCAGGGCGCCCTGCTGCCAGCACTGCCGGCCTCCGCCATGCCTCCTGCCCCATGATCATGGCACTGGCCAAAGGAAATAGTCCCCGGCTCCCCAGTACAGCTGGTCTTTCCCCCACTGCGCTCATGCAGGGCAGCTGAAAAGCCACCCTACAACTGATGGGTCCTTGGTGCCCGTGGAGTGTCCCCACTGCCATGGGGACTGTGGCAAGACTGTTTCTGCTAATGGACCATGGGTACCCATGGCAGCAGAGCAGGGAGAGCCCTGTGCCCATGAACACCCCTCAGCCCAGCCTGGGCAACCTTCAGCACATCCCCACACTCAGGGTGAGCTCGCCAGTCCCATGGTACATTCCTCAGCCAGACCTTACAGATGGCAACAGCCCTTCTTTTGGGAGGAATGTTTGGGCTCACAAGGCAGCACATCAAGAGACCTCCCCATGCCTTTGGGGGCTGCTCCCCCTTCTCTCCTCATTCCCTGCTCAGGGACCATCCTGTGGGCAAAGGCTTACAGGAGCCCAAGGCAACCCAAACATGATCTCTGGATGACCTCCTGCTCCCTGTGCTGATGTGCTGAAGCAGCAGAGAGGGCACACACAGATGGCTGGCTTCTGCCTCCCCTCTCAGCTCAGAGGCCTTTCCCCTGCTTTCCCCATGCTCATGAGGGGCACAAACCCTTGGGCAGCAGCTGGTATGTGGGTAACAGGCCAGGGAGCGCCGGGGATGCCGAGCCAGAAGCACGTGCTGCTGTTGTCTGTCAGGATAGAGCAGCAGCACATGCTCCAGGAACTCTCCCACGGCCGCCAGCAAACACCCCCGGGACCCCCAAGTGCAGATGTGAGGGGTGGCAGATGGGGGAAGAGCTCAGAGGGGAGCAGAGGCTCCTGCAGCTCTGCCCTCCCTGCCTGCGGCTCTCTGGGCTGGGGGGGGTCTCGTATGGTACCACTGCTTCTGCCCACCCAGGACCACAGCTTATTTGGGACGGTGACATGTGCCAGGTCCTGCTGGAGGGAGCGCTGTCCCCAGCCCTGCAACAGTCTTCTTCACCCAAACCAGCTCACATCTCCTGACTGTGCCACCCTCCTCTGCTAACGACAGTGACCCTCTCCCACCTTTCCCCACAGGAGGATTTTGCTAACGCTCACCAAGGGATTTACCAGGATAAAGGGCTCACTGAGTGCGAACCATATCCGGGAGCCACTGGCATCCATCCTGGCAGACATCCAGTGCCATCCTGGAGAACCCTCTGCAAAACTCCCCCCCACGCCTGCCACCCCCTGCCCCACACCGCAGCCATCGACCCTCGCCAGGGCCACGGGTCCCATGGGAGCGAGCTGTGCCTGGGCAGCAAGCGCAAGGACATCCAAAGAAGGAAAGGAGTCGGATGCGTGGAGGAGCCGGCTGGGCTCCCTGGCCAGCCAGCGGCCCATACTGTAAAAGGAGTGGGAACAGGGACTGCACAGCTCCGGCTCCAGTGGTTTTAAGATGGCTGTGAAGCTGAAAGGAGGAGGAGAAGGACATTAACCCTGCCGGCACTGCGCTGCAGGCAGGAGCACTGCAGTGAGGGTGAATGGCAGGCTTCCCAAGGCTCCACGGAGCAGCAGATGGACAGGGTCCCCCTGACTCCCACCCGGTACAATGCAGCTGGTGATGCACTCAGGCCTGGCAGTGCCGGGTCGGAGACGCTGCTCACAGGCCGTGGGAAGGAGGAGGAGGAGGAAAAGAAAGAGGAGAGGGAGGAGGAGGAAGAGGCACGTGGCAGCTGCCTGTGGGAGGGAGGTGACCCTCCATGGGTGCAGGGCACTCAGCAGGGTCTCAAAGACCCCTTGAACAAGGACTCCCTGGGAAAGCGCCTTCTCCCTCATGCCGTCCCCCGGAGAGCACCCCACTGGGGGCTCACCAGCACCAGAAGGGCAGGAAAGGAGCACCCATGGGTGCCACCCTTCTGGGTGCCTGCCTGACAGCCTTGCCATCCTTTGCTAGCTGCTCAGCAGGGAGCAGCAGGGCTGAGCAATGGCTCAGCTTCCCTCCTCTTTTCCCTGTGGACACACACGTCAATAATCACTATTTTGCTACTTAATGTCTTCCTTTAAAAACATTGGGCTTGGCCTTCCCTCAGTGTTTCTGTGGGACTCATCAGGCAGCAGGAACCCATGTGCAGGGACTGGAGGAGCAAAGGTACCGGCACTCAGCAGCAACTTCCCTTCCCTGAAATTTGTATTGGGCATTGACGTCAAGTAATTATTGAGAATTATTAATTAAGAAAGCATTTAAGAGTGTTGCTTTTGTTGAGGTTTTGTCATTACAATTAGTTTATCAGCCAACAGGACAAACATCAGCCTCTGCAGTTGCTCTGAGCGCAGCAAAACACCTATAATTAATTTCCCTTTCCGCAGCAAGCGCTTTGCTTTGACCTACCTTGGGGACTTGCCTTTGCAGGTGTGCCAACCACAACAGCCCTGGAAACACCCCACCAAAGGGACCCCAAGAGGCTCTCAAATAGGAACACCATGTCCCCTCCTGCCTGTCAGAGCAGCTACACATGGATAGCAGCTCTTTTCGGGAAAGCATCCTGGCCAGATGCCCTGATCCTGGTGAGGAAGCTGCAGGGTTAATGGGGTTGAGTCCCGTAGTCTCTCCAAGGCCACTCTGCATGTACCCTCTGCCATGTCCCAGGTTCGTAGGGCACCCGCTACCCCACACCAGCACTAGCACCTTGCCACAGAGCAGCTTGCTGTGGGTGAGAGCTCAGGCACACTGCCATGTGCAGCCTCCTGACGGGTGATCCTGCATTGGCCTGTCCCCACTCCTGCCAGCACCCTTGTGATGCTCTGTGCCAAGTGCTGGGCCCAGGGTGGGCACAGAACTGATGGGTTAACCCTGAGGAGTGGCTCCGAGCATCACTGACACTTGCTGCTTCCGCAGGCTTCCAGCTCCTCTCCTGTCAGACATGAGCCCCTTTGGCTCACTCCCCTCCACGGGAGCAGCAGCACAAAGCCCCCCAGAAGGGGTCAGTCCTTCCCACTTCACGGCTGCCCATAACCAGGATGCCCACACATGCACCCCATCCCAAGGCCAAAACCAGCCAAGGCCCGTATGGGCACAGACACCAGGGCAGCGGTGCCTCCTCCTTCCCACTCACTGTGGCTATCACGTGTGGTGTTCCACCAGCAGCACAAGAAAGGGATTTTCTTGTTATCTCCTTCCCGACCTGGGGAAGCAGCTCGCTCCCAGGAGCTTGGCAGCAAAAGGCACTGCTTGGGCAGCCCAGTGTTTTCCAAGAGCTCCTTCAAGCCCTTTGTACCCTGGCAGCAGCCACCACAAACAGCAGCAGGTTGTTGGAGGGGTGAGCTGGGGCTGGGGGTACCTGGAGATCAGAGCAGCCCCACCAGGACCAAGCAGGAGAGGAGACACAAGGTTTGTGCTCAGAGTAGTCCAGGGCATGAATTCACTGCTCCCTTTTTTCCTGGGTCCTCTGACCCAAGGGAACGTGACCCCATGGTGGACTTGGCAGTGCTGGGGTAAAGCTTGGACTTGAGTCTTAAAAGCCTTTTCCAACCCAGCTGATTCTATGGTTCTAGAGTGGGGCTACATCCTTCACTCTTACAGCTCACTCTCCTCTTGCCACTTACCTGCTCAGCCCCATCTTGGTCCCTGTCCCCTGCAGAAACTCAAGTCTGGGAGGCCACCACACCACACCAGGTTGTGCCTTCGAGATGATGTGATCCCTGGGGTGCAGCACAGCTCCCCAGTGCCAGGGCACAGGGACAGCATCCCTGCACCTCTGCCATCCCATCCTAGCACTGCAACACTCCTGCCTGCCCATGGGCTCAGAGCCCCATCCCACTAAGCAGAGCAGGATGGGCACAGCACACTATACACCAGTATAGGGCATGCTTGGCTACATGCAAATCCACCACGTGTGGCAGGAGCTGGCCTTGGCAGGCATGCTGCAGCTTCTGCCTCACCACTGCATGCACACGCATGCCCATATGGACCTGAGGCCAGCAGCCACGTGGCTACTCCAGCACCCAAACCCCAGCCTGTTGAGCACACAACACCCCGTCCTGCCTGGAAGGGGCAGGGTGGCCAGGAGACAGGATAACAGCATGGGAGATGGGTCTGCCTCTCGGGATGGGGGCTTGAGCACTGGGCTCAGGTCCCTCCAGCAGCAGTTCCTGCCTGCTCCCACCTCTGCTGGGGTACCAACAGCTCTTCCTTTCCTGGCAGTGCTGGGGTGCCAGTGCAGGGTGAGGCTGGGAGGGGTGCTGGGGAAACAGAGAGTTCCTGCAGCCCTTCCATAGGGCAGGCTGCAGCCCCGGCACTTGCTGCCTGTGCTCCCAGTGCTGCTGCAGCCCCAGTGCACCCACACCCCCCAAGTGCAGCACCAGGAGGGATCAGCAGCCCCCGCTCAGCAAGTGGGTCAGCTATATATAAGCACAGCAGCCCCAGCAGTGCTGGTACCTTGCACCTTCCTGCCTTGCATCATTGCCACCCTAAAAACCATGGCCTGGAGACAAGCTGGCTCAGCCTGGGCTGTGGCAGCCCTGAAATGCTGCCACATTGCCAGAGGCACTGCTGAATCTGCTCCTTCACAGCCATCACCCCGAGGGCTCCCAGCCCTGCGCCCTGCTCACCACAAAGGCAGGGGACCAGGTAGGACAATGTCCACAGGATGGATGCTCCCATGAGGCCACTGCTGCAAGCTGTGTGCATACTCCTCCACACCAGACAGGAGGGAGATTTCCACTTCCATTTATCAAAACAAGCCGCCCCAACTCCCAAGCACCAAGTTCAAACCCCTCATTATGTCTCGGCAGGCGCACAGGCATGCCTGCACGGCAGCGTGCACGCACAAGTTTGGCTCGTAGGGTTACGTTGAGCAGCCCTAGCACAGCACAGCACTGTGTAAGCACATCGTGCAGTAAGACTGCAGCAGGGCAGTTCAGACCCAGTGTCCCTAGTTTACTGCATCCCAAGGGCAGATGCCTTCCCCAGTGCAACCTGCAACCCTTCAGCCTCGCTGTTGTGGCTTGCTGGTTCAGTAAATCTGGTGCTGGAGCCCAGGAGAAGGCACGGTTTGGGGTGCTTTGAGCTGCTGTGCCCTTCACAGCCTTGTTGGCAGTACACAGGAAGAGAGGGCTGGTGTTCATTCTGCACCCCTGCAAGCAGCTGGAAAAGCCCTTTGCAGCCTGCAGGTCTGCAGTTGTCTACAGTCAACCACCACCAGCCTCTCACCCAGCCTGGAGGGTTGGTTATTAGGGAAAAGCACTTTAATGAGGCAGCTCGTTAAAGGCAGGAACAGATTAGCCCAGGAAGCTGAGGAACTCTGCGACTGCAGAGCTCAAGAACAGGAGAAATAGACCTCTCCCTGTATGTGGCAAGAGATGCTGCCTCAAAGAAGTGGGCTGAACCCATGAAAGCCCTTTCAAAGCCCTGCACCCTCCCAGGAGTCTGCATGAGCTCTGAAGACAGAAGATGCCAGGAAGGGAAGACCACAGCTTGAAGCCTATGAAAACACCCACTGAAATACAAGTGGAAAGCACTCCATCCCTGATAGTCAAGTTCAGGCACTCCTCCACCACTGATCAAGCAAAATCCCAGCACCAGAGTGGACTTCCAGCAGGGATACTCCAGGGAGAAATCCTTTTGCATGACACAGCCCCACTGGACAGGGGCGACGTGGGAGGAGAGGCAAAGGCAAGCAGAGTTCAGAGTTACAGCCACCAGAGGAAAATTAACCCTGGAAAAAAAGTCCCACTCCATTTCCCACTACAGGGAAAGGGCTGCAGACCATCTCTGTCCACAGCCAGAAGAAACACTGGTGAGCGATGAAAGCAGGGGGTAAGCAGGGACCCTAGCGTATCATGGTTACCTCAAAGCCACTTGAACAGCAGGGAGAAGAAAGACGCTCTGGAATGGCTGTTATGAATGAAGGTGGGAACATTGCTGCTAAAGATAACTTTTTGAACAGGTACTATTAATAGCAATACTATAGGGCTTTATTTTTCTGTGCTTTCTGTGAGGCGCTCTGGGATTGGTGAACACTAATGGATCAGGCCCTGCTACAGCCAGGAAACAGATCGCATGTGTGCATTGCTGGAGCCCAGCACCACAGCGATGCCCTCGAGGAATAAGGACTAGCAACAAGTGGCCAATGGAGCCAGCCACCCACCATGGCAGGGCTGAGATCCCGCGGGAGCCGCTGGTGATGCTGCCACCATGCCAGTTTCCATGACGACTTCAGCACTTGGCGTGAGATGGAGATGACAGGATCAGCCAGGGAAGTAACTGAGTGGAGCCGGCATCCTCCGTCTGCTGCGGCCAGCAGCACAGGGTGAAACCCAGGAGCCTCCGGGCATCTGGATCCTCCTCGCCTTACAGAGCAGTGCTGGCTGCCGGGTGTCCCTGTGAAGCCTGCCCATCCTATCCGTCCCGCCCCGACAGCTCCATGGAAGCACAGTCCAGGCCCTCATCCCCAGCCCCGTGCTGGTTGGGTGCACATCCAGCACCAGAGCACCCAGCCAGGTTTGTGCCCCTGGCTCTCACCCCAGCACTGCATTTCCAGTCATGATGGGACTGTGTGCACCTCCCAGTATACACATCCCTTCACATCCCAAGCTCATGGTGTCGGGGCCAGCCGGCACTGTGGGTACGCAGCTCCTCTCTGCAGCTCAAGGAGATGCTGCAGGCTGGGACCGAGCCCAGCAGTACCAGCCTGCACCACAACGTCCCAATCCTCACTGAACCTCGGCCTCCACCAAGGCTTTCCTTGGCTCCGAGGTAATTGAAGCACTCCAGCCAGACATGCTCAGGCAGATGCAGAGGGACACCATGGAGCAGTGAGAAACCAAACACTCCCCAGCTGGCACGATCCCCTCATCCCAAAAGCCACCAGTGCTGAGCCGAGGAGTGATCCCAAGGGATCGCATCCCTTGCAAGTGCATGGCCGCTGCTTTCCCATGCTGCTGGCAGGGAGCACACAGGACTGGGACCCCCAGCACCTCCTCCTGCAGGATCCTGCCCTTTTATTCCAGCAGTGCAATTAGCCTTGCTGACCCCTGAAATCCTCAGCCTCTCTAAGCAGCCATGCATTAAATCCCGGATCCAAGAGTGGAAATAGACTTCGTAAAAGGCTTATGGCCCTATTTATTACATTTTACGCATGATGGAGTCCGACAGCACAGCAATGGCACTGCTGTCGGCGCTGGCTCTGCCTCACGCCGAGGCAGACGGACAGGCACGGTCTGGAGCAGGCAGCAGAGCCTCGGCGGGTGTCTCCTCCTGGCCAGGCTTGGGTTGCCGGCTGAGTGCTCCCTCAGACGCAGGCAGGCAGGATATCGATCTAGATGAAAGCTAACACTGCTCTCGGGGCTGGGTAACCGTATCTGCCACACATTTGTATTCCTTAGAGCAGGGCGGGAGGGCTGCAGCCATCTGCCCAAGAGGCTTGGGGATGCTGGGGATGCTGCGAGCCCTCCGGATGGATCTCCACAGCACTGCCTTCCCCCATTTTAATGTGCAGCCTTTACCTTCTCTGTTCCACCTCCTTGCGAGGGCCAAATAACACAGGCCTGTGGAAGGCATCACCAAAAAGGCAGCATCCTTCCTTCAGACCCCAGCCACATCTGCTTAGCAGGACTGAGGGGCTGCCATGGGGCAGCGCTGAATCTGCCCTTTCCCTACCCATGCGATGGGAGCCAAGAGGCATCACACTGGGGTTTGCAAGGTTGTACAAGGACACCATCTGACACTAGCAACACCCCCCTGGGGGTCCCACTGTTTAGCCAGGTGATGCCTGCCCTAGTGGGATGGGAACGGGTGGCAGAGGGCATGGCGAGAGGCAGGGATTGGAAGCAGATGTGGAGGCATGCAGAGACAGAGCCACCATATGCAGAGGAAGCAATAAGAAAAGCAGAGAGGTGAAGGCTCAAATAGCTGAGGGACCCTCTGCTTTCCTGCAGAAAAACACTTTCTATGCATCTCCATCAGGGCCTGAGCCACAAGAGAGGTCAGGGAGCCCCTGCAGCAGCACAGCAGCCAGGATCTTGCTGTCAGCACTGCAAGGCAGGCAGAAGCAGAGGGGCACACAAGGATGCCCTCCCCATGTGCTTATAAATAGCCAGCTGCAGAGACTCAGGCAGCATGTGTCCCATGCCCCACGTCCTTGGGACACCAGCACGCACAAACACAGACATCAGCTCCCCCGTTCCTTGGAAGGGACCAACGGCACCCTCATTGCATGGCAATTGGAGATGTCAGGAGGCAAAAGCAAAGGCCATGCTATGCACCTCCAAGAAACTCAGTTCCATCAATACTTGGTGCAATGTGCAACTCCTGCTGATCCAAGGAGGTACAAGGGAGCCCCAGCATGCCACATGGGTAAGGTAGTAAGGTGGTCAGACCACTCAGGCAAACCCATCACTTGTGCTCACTCCAAAGGCAATGAGGGGGCTTGTATGTATGAAGCAACAGAAGCAGGACCATGCAATATGTACAGTACCCACATCCTCGCCACTGGCCAAGTGTACAGGCCTTAGTGCCCATAAAGGTGGGGAGAGTACAACCCTGGCAAGGGGAGCTGGCATCCATGAGGCATCCCTTGGCATTCCAAAGGGTCAGTCCCACACCTTTCACTGAAGGAGCTCAAAGGACTGATGCCAGTGGTGCCCCACACACCTAAAGGCAGAAGGACCTTCGCTATCCTTTGTCTCCCCACATCACAGACTGCCTCTGCTCCAGCATCCCTGAACAACCACCCCGAGGAGCTGCAGCCCCACAGGGCCCTTTGGCAAGGCAGGATGTGGAGGTTTCACCAAACCTTGGTGAAAAGCTTGGTTTCTGTGCTTTGGAGCACGGTTCCTCCCTCCAAGGGGAGGCGATGGCACATTAGCAAACAGCACGTCTGGGCATAGATGGGCTCTGGCCTCAAAAGGTATTGAGACATCTAGAAGAAGCCCTGCAGTCCCCATCTCCACAGGTCCCTGCTCCCTGCCAGCCTGTGCAGCCCAGTCACTGCCACAGGTTCCCCATTGCCCCAGGATGGCTGCGAACCACTCTGTTAATGGCAGGGGACTAACCCCCTGGGTCTGACTGAACCAGGTTTAAACTCCCCCTAACAGCAGTCCACAAAGGTCCCATACCCACCAGGGCAGCCACAGGCAAATCCTCCCTCCAGAGTGGCTGCTATATTTAGGTATCTAAATGAGGAAGAGTGGCTCTTTCCAAAAAAGAGTTACTTTGGGTTATATAAATACAGAGAGAAACTTGAAAGCTGTGTTTCCAGGTCCTAGCACTGCCATATATGAGCAGCAGCGATGGGGACAGTCTCTCCCCAGCAACCTGCCTTTATTTTCATCTCAGCTGATGTGCAGATGCATTTCCAGCTCCTGGTAGCAAGCAAGCAATGCAAGCTGAGACCAGGGAACCAGGATAAGTTGGACCCTCATGTGCAGCCCCTCGTCACTGCAGGGAGGCAGGGGCTGGGGGGCTGCCAACGTGCTGCATCCTGGATGTGCTAACACAGGAACGAAGGCGCTGCAGAGAACACTGCAGGCAGGTCAGGCAGCACAGCTGAAAGCATGGGCAGGAGGAGTCAAGAGAAGCAAATAAACCGAGCAGCTCCAGCACTCGCTATTCATGCCTGTCCTCACAGTGCCCCCACGACATCCCTCCAGGCTCAGCTGCTGACTTCCTTCCTCCTGCATCCACTTCCACATCCTGAAGCCTCTGGTCCCATGAGGAGAGCAGACACGCATGCAGCAGTGTGTCCCACACACCTACCACTGCTGGCCCCGAGCCCCAAGGCTGCAGGGCAGGGGCTGACCCTGCTCCCAGCTCAGCTGCTGGGCAGGGATGGCTGTTGGTCACCAGCAAAGCAGTGTCCCCAGCAGAGCCGGGTGACAACATGCACCATGGGAGCTCCTGGGGACACGTCCCACGTGCTTTCGTTTTCAAAATACACATAAATAGGCACACTTATTCCCTCCTAAAAGGACATGGCCACAAGAGGGGAAAAAAAGGCAGCTCAAATACCATCCGACCTTTCAGCCTGAGAAAACCACACAGTTCTCATACACAGTTTTGAGAGCTGTTACCTGGGAAATGGGTTTGAGCATAAAACCCATATGTGCCAGTCTCCTGGAGGGGCCCACATAGAGACAGAAACTTCCTTTTTAAGAAGAGCATTTGCAATCTTTTTGTTTCATTATTAGCACAGTTAGGTCGTGACTATCTGTGTGCAAGCTCAAGCGCAAGGAGAAATGATGCTGCTTGGATTAAATCTCCAGCTCCTGCTATGCAGAGCTCTGGGGTTTGTGCTGAAGAAGGCAAGGTTTAAAAAGCCTCCTGTCACCCTCCAGACCCGATCCCAGCACACAGGCCATGGCTCTCCCCCTGATCCCAGCCCAGAGAATGCCCTCTCTGCCTGGGCAATGTGTGAGGAGTCAAAGGAAAGCATCAGGGCTGCCCCATCAGCAGCAGATACTCACAGAGGGGTGGCCTCTGCAGAGGAAAGCCAAGCCAGAGCCTGTCCATGCCTTAGCCTCCAAGGAGAGCTGTGTGAGTGCGGTGTTTGACACCCCCAGCTCCTTGCCCTTATCCAAGCACATGTACAACCATCACACCGGCTGCAATAAGCGCTCAAACCCAGCCCAGCTGCTGCGGGGCTCAGTCTCACAAGCATGCAAAGGGTCATGGCAGTGTCCTGCTGGGATGTTTCCTGAAACACCCCATGGCTACATTTGCACTTTCCTCATTAACAAAAATAACGTAACTTGCTCCTACTTTGGCTAAAAGCGAAGCAAGGAAGTGCTCAGTAAGAGGATGCGGACAGGACCGCCCTCCCCTGCAGCCCAGCTCTGCGTGCACCCACAGGCAGCTGAGGCCACTGTGGCCACGTGTCCCCCCGTGGCAGGACAGCCAGGTCCCCAACTGTCCCTTGCATGTGCTGAAACCTGTATTCCCCCTCATCCGGGCAGGAGGGAGCAGAAGAAAGCAGAGGCAGCCGGGCTTCCTTCCCTGCGCAGGGCGCAGCGGCCAGCACGCCGCTCCGGCTGCAGCACCAGACTGCAGATGCTCTGCCCAATCCCCTCCATGTCCTCGCCACAGGATTTCCTTGCTCCTGATGCGCACGAACACTAGGAAATGAGGGTTCCTTGGGGACCAGGCGGGGGAGGCAGCTTACGGCGGGGGGAAGGCCGACAGCTCCACACGCCTCTCCTGCCGGGGTCGAGCGGGGTCCTGCAGCCTCCCCACCCGAAGGCCTTGGAAGCAGAAGCCACAGCAGTGAACGGGAACCGCGGGGCCTGACCAGCGGCGCTGGCTCAGCACAAGGGGCTGTGGGGACGGCTCCCGGCGGCGACCGCAGGGCGCAGCAGAGGAGGAATTCGGAAAATGCATCTCAGTCGGGACCCGGTGCCCCGAGCCCGCGGTCCCTGCGAGAGCTCATCCGATCCTCCGCCGCCTCGCACAAAGACATCCACATCAAGCATGTCCCGCGGCTCTCCGGCGAGGGGAGAAGTGTCGCATCCGCCCCCCTGCTGCGCTGGGCTCTCACACGCTTCAGCCCCATCACATCGGCTGCCCCTCACCAAGGACAGAGGCCTCCTGCTCCCCACCGCGATGGCAAACGCCTGTCCGCTCACTGCCTGGTGCGGGGTGGGTACAGGCAGGGAGAAAAATCTCATGTGGTACTTCAGCAGGACCCTCGTGCTCCCTGACCAAGCTCCTGGTGCAGGGGCACTGGGAGGCACTCAGTGCCTGCCCGCTTTGCCTTGGGACAGCAGGGATGCAAGATAAGCAAAGTATTTTCCCTAAGCCCCACACTGCTGCCCAGCAGGCAGTCATGATCAAAGGTTAGTCTGGCTACTGGATGGGGCCATCCCAAAGAGCCCCCAGGCTGCCAGTTTCCACACTCCCCATCAGCAGATAACACCCTTGCTGAATGGGGAACCCCTCCCAGGGGTTTTCCAGCTCTTTCAGGACCAAAGGAGATTTCCAGCCTGTCCTTTCCCACTCTGAATTCTGAAGTGAATTGGTTTTAACACAGCAATTTGCAGCAGCTCAACCCTGCCTGCTGCTTCTGCCCGGGAGATGCCCCGAAGGCAGAAGAGAGCAGGGTGGTGAGACCCTGAGTGCAGCCGGACCTGTGCAAAGTCCTTTGACATTTCTCAGAAGCTCCCATTATAAAAACCCACAGTAAATAAATAAAGGTTTGTGAGCCAGAGTTCAGGAAAAGTGCTGAAAAGCAGAACAGCCAAGAGATAAGGGAAGGGAAACACATTGGCTGGACCATCACCTACATCACGACTGCCCCCAGAATTAGGTCACTACCTCACCTGACCACTCACCCCATTAACTGCAACCTTTACTCTCTGTCCCGTTACTACAAGCAGAGGCAGCGTCAAACATCCTCTTCCAGGCACTCACAAGAGAGCAGCTCACCAGGGGGGTGGTGGGAACCTGCCCTTCCCACACAGCATGCAGGCAGGGACCCGCTGCCCGCGCTGGGATGCAGGCAAGGAACTGGCAGACCGTGTCCCCCCGGGGGCAGGAGTGCCTACGGGGCCATGGCGGTTGGTCCTGCACGGCCCCGCTGGCCCTGTGCATGTACAAAGTTCCTCCTCTGCGAAATCACTTCAGGCTGCCAAGCAGTCACGAGAAGCATAAGCCGGGGCAGGGTTGCCATGGAGCAGGGCTCGGCTGCCGGAGCCCGGAGCAGATCCCTCTGGCAAATGCGCTTCCCGGCCGAGGCCCTGCCGGCACCTCTTGCCCCTGGCTCCTCACCCCTGCTCCTCTGCAGTGGAGAGCAAACGCAACATGCGTGGTCCTCGTGGAGCCTCACCTCTGGGCACAGCCCTTTCCTTCCCTGGCAGAGCCGGGACACCCTCGAGCCCAGAGCACCCTGAAGGCATGGTGCCCCTCACCCCCGTGACACCCTCTCCTCATGTCCCTCATCCTGGTGAGGATCACCGGGACACCACCTCCCCAAGGCCAGGGGCAGGCAGAAGCAGCAGTGGCTTTGGTGGTATTTGCCCCCCCCCAGGCACCACACTAGCAAAGGCATAAACTGTCCCTGCACAATGCCTCTGCCCCAGGGTGATGCCCCTGAGCTCCCATGAGTGCAGCGGGAAGTGTGCCCTCACCACAATCTCCCATGCTCTGCCACAAGCCAGCCCCCAGCCCCACCAAAGGGAATTTCAGAGCCTGATGGGCTCCTGCACCTCAGGAGAAGCAAGCAGCAGCAGTCAGCAGCACAGCAAACCAGCTGCCGGGAGGCAGCCTACAATGTCCCCAGCCCCACAGACCCATTCCTCAAAGCCAGGAAGAGGTTTGGGTCAAGAAGGGCATCCCCTGGGCATTTTTCATAGGACAACCAACAGAGCAAGTGGAGTTTCTAGCCACAAAGAGGCTTTTGACATTGGAAAAGTTAATGTAAGAGAGAGATTCGTCTCCCTCACAAAGCTCCCTTTGCTGGAGGCAGTAGGTTGAGACCTTAATTATTCACCTGTTGGAGAGGTGCCTTTCCATTACGGCATGAGACACAAGCAGGGATGCACAAGCAGGAGGGATGAAAGCCCATGGTGTGGGGCAACCCTGGGGCCTGCCAGACTGTGGGGTACCGGGGCGCCTGGTCAGAAGCAGGGGGTGAAGGCAGGCAGGGGTGTGTGGATGCTCTCCAAGGGGCCAGATTTGAGGCCAGCCCTCCTTTCCCAAGCCACTGGTCCCTGCTGCTCAGCATCTCCTGCTGCGGCTGTGGCATCCCAGCAACCACCATCCCTGCTTTGCAAACGTATCCACTCCTGACTGCCACCATCCATAACATGTTGTCAACGTGGTACAGCCACCTTGCAGTGCTTTCCTGGGAGAGCAAGGGGGTTTCCAGCACTAGCAATGCAGCAGCAATGCTGCCAGGCTGGTGACACGTTCTGCACAGGCCCTTGGGCTGTCTCAGCTACCAGACATCCCCCCCCCGATCTTTAACAGAGAAGCCACAGTAGAAGCAGCATAGTGATCTGATTGATGAGCATTACTAGAAATCAGGGCTGAGTCCACACCTCATGACTGGCAGCGACAACCCACCCAGTGGACCTCTTTTCCACCAAGGGCTTTGCTGTGCCTCTTGCATTCATCAATGGATTAAGCTGTTAGCAGGAGGCTGAGAAGTTAAAGAGCAAATATTGTATTTCAGCTCCTGTGATGTTCAAACACTTCGCAGAGAAGCAGCCTGGTTGGGTTTTCCCCCTGCTGCACTTTGTTTGGGGCTTTTAAACAAATCGAAGCCATAAGTCAAACGGCTCCTGCCTCTCACAGGGATGCTGAGAGGCTCAGGCTGCTCCTGGCAGAGCTGCCTGGCTGGCAGTTCCCAGCGCCTGATGCCAGCAGACAGACCAGCTACAACCAGCTTCATACCTCTGAGCAGCAGAGTTGCACAAAATGGACTAAGGGGGCCCACAAGTGACACGTTCTGTATCGCAGCAAAACAAAATCATTTTGTTGTTGTTGTTAACAATGGAGAAGGAGTTGGCAGGAGAAAGGGAGATGCCAAGTGAAAAACCCTGATTTTCCTTGTGTGGCAATGCAGGTACCACGTGAATCATCGCTGTCCTCGATATGTAAATAGAGGTTAGCAAGCATCCTCAGCACAAGCCCATATAACCAAGGGACTGATGCAAATATCTACATCAAACCTTCACCATGCATCTCCTCAAGAGCCCTCCTGGAAAGGAAGGGATCATCAGGCAGCAACAAGTACCCAAGTTGCCTTTCTCAACACCTACTGCGAAAGCAAGGACTGGGGAGGAACACGAGGGGGAGAGGAGAGTCAGTGTTCCTCAAGATTTCCACGAAGGAAATGGCTGATGATGGTCTCGTGGCCTCCTGACACTGCAGGCCCTCAGGACAGCCTGGTCTTGTGCTCCAGCACTGGGGTCTTTGCGGAGGCAGCTTTTGGGCTTCATTGAGAAGTCAGGAACCCAGTTGTAAGCAGAGGCTCGTACAGTAGTAATGGGGAGAGACGTCAGCAGGCAGCGAGGCCCGCCTCCCGCTCCCAGTTATAAACCAGGCATGTGACAGCAGCCAGGGCTGGAGCCTTCCCTGCGGTTTCATCAGAGGTTAAGGTACAAGCACAACACACTTTACAACTTCGGGCGTTTCTTAAGCAAATGCATGCAAATCATCGCTGGGGGAAGGCTTTTTTGCTTTCCTCCCCCTTTTTTCTTCTCTTTTCACCCTGGCTTTTAACCCCTGCGCACGTGGGGACCGAGGAAATGCAATTATCAGCAGCAGGCACCGTGTGGGAGAGCAAACACTGGCTGCACAGCAGAGGGAACCTGCGGCGGGCTGCAAGAGCCCTGTGCTGCACCTTATACACCTACAGGCATAGCCCAGCACTAACTCAGTGCATAGCTATGGTGCTCCCCACAATGTAACGCACATATGGGAGAGGGAGAGAGAAAGAGGGGACGGGCACAGCAAACCCTATTTCAGGAGATGCCATAAAAACGGTCTTATTTCAGCGCAGGCCATTTCACACTCCCAAATTTTGCAGGGGATGTTCACAACATGGTGGTTTTGCACCAGAGAAGGATGACAATTTGCAGGATTATCCCCCCACCCCCCCGGCAGTCCGTTTTTAGAATAAGAATCCTAAATTGGCACATCAAATGCTGACCAAAAAGCAGAAAAAGAAACAAGCCTTCTGATGCATGCTGCAACCTTACGAGCTTTTCATTTCGCGCTAAGCAGGCGCAGAACAGGCAGGTTATTGCAGGGAAGTGGAGCCAGGAACTTTCACCTGCACAGGGAGCGATGGGGCTGGTGGGAGCTGCAGCCTTTCTGCTGGGGATGCCATCCCACACAGCCAGCCTCCTCTCCTCTAGCCAACGATTCTATCAGCAATACTAAATCCATCCAAATGAGAAAACGCAAACCGCTTACAAAACCTTCTCAACCCACTCCTCACCCCTCCTGACCCCCGTGCTGTAATCAACCTGTCAGCACATCTTCCTTAACCGCGGACCCGCCGCCTTCCCCCCGCTCTGCCCCCAAGCAAGCGTCCCGCTTCCATGCCAAGCCGGAGCGCTCTGGAGCTGGTGCATGCAAGGAGAGGCGCCGGGACTACATCAATCTAGCGGGTGGCAAGACCTGCCTGGTTCTGTCTGGCACATGCACCAGGGGCAAATCTGATTTACCAAGTTTTGAGACCTCATCTGTTTTGAACCCAAACAGCAGGATTAGTTCCAGTCTCATCCCCCCACACACACACACACTCCCGCTGTTTGCAATCCCGGAGCTAAACTGGTGAGAGAGCAAGGGTTGGGATGAATGTGCTAGCTTCACAATCGAAGCTATTTTGTAATCTGCGGTTATGAAAGTGAAGGGCTGGAGGGATGATGTACAACTACAGAAAACTCTTCCCACTTGCACCAGGCTCATCAATCCCACTGCGAAATGCACACTTGTGCTCCAGATCAGCGCCGGCTCTCGCCGCTGCCCGGCTCATTGTATAGTGCCTCTTCACCCCCCAAAATGGAAAAGCATGCAAGCCCTATAGCCAGCACTGCTCACTCTCGTGATCGAGCGGGAGCTGCCAAGGAGCCTTAATCTGATTTTCATACCCAGCTCCATCCAGAAGGGAGCACATCCAGATCTCGGGGCCGCTGACTCGCAGCGCCGAGACCCCTCTCCCCGCTAAACCCCCCCTCCCCAAACCTCCATCCCCCACGAACCCAACCCGAATGCGTGTAACTGACGCTCGGCATGACTCATCCCACAGCCCGGCTCCATCACCCCTGCGGAGCCCCCCCCCCGCCGCCCTGCACCGCGGCCTCCCCCTCCCCACCACTGCAGGGGGGAGCTGCAAAGGAGGGGGGGATTGTGCCAAAACCATCAACTTCTCTCTTCTCTCTCTTCCCCCCCCAAAATTTCCCGCAGAAGCGGGAGGGGGGGGGGGCGCGGGAGTCCACGTGCGAGTGGTGCTGAAAGCGCCGTTGGGGCTGCGGGGTTGGTGCCGCCCCGAAGCCACGGGGAAGGGCGCGCAGACAGCCGCGGGGCCGGAAGGGTTCCGCGGGTCCCCCCCTCCCCTGCGCATCTGCGGAGCAAACGGGACCCCCGCGGAGGCTCCGGTCTGCTGCGGGAGAAGCCGGTCCTTGCACCCCCACTGCACCGGAGCAGTGCGGACACCGTCTCCTCCCGCAGGAGCGCCGGGAAGCGGTGGGGGGGGTCTGCCGGTTCCCACCCCTGTTCCATGAGTTGCCCCGCGCTGTGGAGCCGGGCAGCAGAGCCCCCTCCCGCCCTACCTGGCTGTCAGCGAGGTAGCTGAAGACGAAGGAGGAAAGCTCCTCATCGAGCAGAGCGCTGCAATCCGGCCCCGGCTCCGCCATCTTCCACCTCCGGCTCGGGCTGAGGCTGCACCGAGCATGCAGCAGGCGCGGCGGCGGGGAGCCGGGCTGCCGGTGGGGCGGAGCCGTCTGCAGCCCCCGCCCGCCGGCCGTGGGGCGGGGGGACCCCGGCGGCGCCCCACGGGACCCGTACCCACCGCTCTGCCGCCCTGGGACTGCCGGCCCTTACACGTGGGGGCTCCCCGACAGCCCCCGGGTCGGCCCCGTTGAGCCACATGAAGCCTGTGTGCAGCACGTGGGACCGAGGGTCACATCCAGGCTCGGGGGGGGGGGCGTTTCATGGGGCTGGCGGACACGTGGGGCAGCTTCCCATGGGACATGCACCCACTTTAAGCACATTGTGTACACCTTATGAGTGACAGCCCTTCAAAGTGGGGATACCCTGCAGCACGTAAGAGTCCCTACATCACTGCACACACATGTATATGTGTCTATATGAGCTATACAAACCCTGGGAGCAGCGTGTTGGGCTGAGGGTCACGTCCAGGCTTGGTGGCTCTGCACTTGGATTGGGACCAGGTGCCTAAGAGCAAAGAGCAAGAAGGAGCAAAAGGTTTCCCTTGTTTTCTTCTTGATGCCCACTGCTGCTGCAAGCATCTTGATGTCGTGCACATCACTTTTCTGTCTGAGGTTTTGAGATGTACGCTAAAAGCCCTTTCAGAAATAACTAATGAGGGGACCTAAAAATCTCATGAATGTTCTATTTACTTACCCACAGCAATTACTTGGGAAAAAACAGGGCTTGGCCCTGCAGCCTGAATTAGATGATACACAAGGAACCAAGTGGCAACACCTACAGCTTAATGGCTCCAGATCCTTAAATCCCCTCAGGTGGCTTAAATGGGCCTGCAGGATCAGCGTAAATGGCTGGTGAAGCAAGGGGATGTGGAGTGGTGTCAGGCTCTGATGGGTGAGCAGGGGGTGCTTCTTCCCCTGGTAGGAAAGGCTTGCTGCCTGTCTGCATTCTTGCCTTGCTTGTGTTTCAAAAGGAGAGCTCTTTCCAGCCCTCTGTCATCCCTTTGGCTCAGGACATGCTGTGAACACTAAGCAATGTAGCAACATTGGGTTTTCCCTTGCGATCCTCAGCCTTGCACTGAAGGATGTCATCAGGCAGCATGTGCTTGGCTGATGAGAGCTGGGGGCAGCGGCTGCTGGAGTGGGACGAAGCAAGAGAGGAGCTGCCATCAACTCGTCCTCATTGCTGATCACTGCTGTGAAGCGCTGAAGCAGGTACCCGAGGTGCTTTCCAACCTGCAGCAAGGAGGCTCCTCTCCCCAAGGGTGGAAGCCCTGGGCCCAGCAGCACCGCTGCCAGGATGCACAGCACTAGTGCTGCCGAGCAGCATCGGAAGGGCCTGGAGAAGGGAGTCACATTGCCCTGGAGCACGTGCAATTCCTTGCGGGCAAGGCTGCAATTCCCAGTTGACCCTGCTGGCCAATAACCTGGAATGTGTTCTCGTCCATCCTTTGCAGGAGAAGCTAGTGCTGTGGGGAGAGGAGGTGGGCTGAGAACAGGAGGGATGTTTGCCCCATCAGAGGACTGGAAGGCCTCACTGTAAAAACAGTCTTTCAGGAGGAATCTGTTGCACAAAAGGCGAGGTTCTAACTTGAGTAACTCGTGATTTCCTTTATACCAGTTGTACTCAAATAGGAAGTAACCATTGATGGGAATTACTAGTGAAATCAAGTTATGCATAGCTGTGTGTCTCAGAAATACCTTTTCCTTTCTGGTGTGTGTGCTAGCATAATTCCTCTCTCCTTGCTTTCTAACCCAAGAAGGTGAGCCCTTTCCAGCCCAGAGGCTGGCAGAAACAGGGGCATCTCAGTGGGTTGGACGTGCTGCTACTTCTGGGTTTCAGTGGGGTCCTAGAGGACGAAGTGCAGTTGCTGACGTGGCTGCAAGTTGATGTTAACATGTTCCAGCTTATGCTCCTAGCTGCTCTGGACTTTCGCACAGCTCTGTGCCTTTTGGGTTTTTTTCACCTATACAACAGAGATCATGCCACTTCCCTGTGCCCTGGAGCTTCAGGGGGGATTGTTTGAATAGCACGCATGAAAATGGTTTCAAAAGCACCCAGAGAGGCAAAGCAGGACAAGATGTTATAGCTGGTGTTGTGTCCGCCTCCGTTACAAGTCAATCAGCCTCAGAAATACCCACTGTGGGTCGAGAGAGTCTGATCCCCAGTATGTCAGTGCAGTGATGTGGATGGGACATTATATTCCCCATGTGCATGCACCTTTCCCTGGCTGCACACAGAGCGAGTGTGCAGTTTGGTAAGAGCTCACAGCTTTCCTCCTAACCCGGACCTGAGCTTTGGGAGCAGGAGAGCTGCCAGAGCTCCAGCTCCTGCTGCTCCCTGTATTTATGTACTCACAGAGGTGTCAGCCACAGCCGGGCAGGAATAAGTCCCCCCATGCCCACCCCTGGCATGCAGGCCCTGGCTAAGCCGTAGTGCTCCATTGCATCGTGCCGGCACTGCAGCCAGCCGCAGCAACACGATGCTAACCCCAGAGAGGCCAAGGATAATGTTTCCAAGGTAAAATATAACAGGAAAAGCCTGCAACTGCCCTTTCAAACCAGCAGAGAGTGAGTAATGTCATTAGGCCAGCGGTCAGGAAGGGACAGGGTTTGAAGGTACCCTTAGCCTGCCAAAGGCCAACTGCGGGACAGGGGCAGGAGCCAATGAACGTGGCTGGGCAGGAGACACCCCGCGCTGTGCAAACTCCTGCCTTCGCTCTCGTGTTGCAGCTGCCCCTGTTTGTGGATGGGAAAAGGTTGTAAGGACCGGGCAG
Source organism: Forpus xanthops (assembly GCA_032466535.1). Classification (NCBI taxonomy): domain Eukaryota; kingdom Metazoa; phylum Chordata; class Aves; order Psittaciformes; family Psittacidae; genus Forpus; species Forpus xanthops. The sequence continues at coordinate 14,565 of JASSUY010031096.1, read as the reverse complement.
TGAGAGGCAGCGGCAAATGGAGCTCCTCCGGGTTACACCATCCCCAGCACATGGTGGGTCCCCACCAGCCCCCCGTGCTGGGACAGTCATTGCACTGACATTAAATGTGGCCCCAGGGAGAACTTGTGTGGGGACCCCGGGGAAGGGGGCTCTGTGCTGGTGGGGGGAAGCCGGAGCGGAAGATGCCCCTGAGGCTTTCCCAAAGTCCTCCTCTAAAGCAACCTTCATTCATATGTGCTGTTATGGGAGGTGCGACTCCCCACGGGGCAGGAGTGGTGAGCAGTGCTGTGCCGCTGGGTTTCACTGAGTTTCTGTGCTTGGCTGCTTTCCATGAGCTCTGGTTTTCTTTCCCCTCAGCCCCGCTTGGCACTCGACTCAGCCTTGTCCTTCACCTGAAGTCACCCAGCACAGGACCTCGTGTTGCTTTACCTCCGTGCTCTCTGTGCCTGGTGGCTCCTGATCAACCGTGTTCACTGGGGGCTCCTGCCTCCCCTTCCTCGGTTTGTGACAAGAGGGCTCTGTCGTACTCAGTGCCAGCAAGGACTGAACCCCTGGGAATGCATCACTGGGCAGCATGGCCCCTCGCTTCCCACAGGCCTGGGTGGAAACTGCCCCTCTGCTTTCAGGCTGACATCCACAGGGCTGGGAATGTGCCTCTTGAGCTGCAGAGACTCGGGGTAAAAAAGAGTGACTTCAGAGGACAAGTGATGCTGCCTGGGCTCCTGGCTCTGAGCTCCAGCTTGTACAGCTGTGCCTGTGCTTATTCAGGGGTTGCCATTCCCATTCCAGCATCCCCATGCATCATCTGCAGCAGTGCTCCGCTGTGTCAGCAAAGCCCCTTGTGCAGGCACTCACAGGCACTGTATCTGCCTATGTCACGGAGAGACTTCCATTCCTCTCTCCAGAGGGTACCTGGAAGAGAGTCCCTCTCCATCCCATGCCACCAAACTGGGCTTGCCACAACAATCTTTCCATGCAGCAGAGACTCATTCAGGCTGCTCCGTCCCAGCAGAAGAGCCCGTGGCCAGCACTGAGGCTGGGGACATACACACACAGGGTGATGATGTACAGGGCTCCATCCTGCCCGATACTGCAGCCTGTTCATCTCCAGCACTGCAGCCTTTTGCTGTGGAGCTAAAGCCATGCAGTTACTGCAGAGGAAACCTCTTAAGAGAGAAATGTAGTGGCAAAGGAGTAAGGAGGGGGGGTTGTGGATGAGCTATTGAAACAGATGGGAATTTCCTGGAGCAAGCAGCAGAGCCCAGGCAGCGTAAGGAAGGCTCCTGCATGATGGCTCATGCTGCCCACCAGCAGTGTGGGATGATCCAGGAGACCAGGATGCCCGTTGACTCCTTATGGCATTCCAGTGACTCATTTGGCCACAGGAAGCAGCACATGGCAGCAGCTGAAGGATCCTGTCCCCATCCCGAGGCTGCTCCAGCGCAGCAGAAACAAGCAGTCACTTCTGCCTGCAGATAAGAGCCTGGTAGCATCCCTTGCTGTACCTGGGGGAAGGAACCCTCTGTCAGAGACCCTGCATGGCTTTCTGGACTGCCTGACACCCATGGAGACTCCAGCCTGCAGCCAGCCATCAGCATGCAGGGACCAAAGGGCGCTGCACCAAACAGCACGAGTCCCTTGTGCTGACTCTTCTTCTGTGGCTGAACTTGGCTTCCCTGCTGCACCGTGTCACTGGTGGCTCTCACACTGTGCTGATGGTGTCTGTCACAGCACATTGATGTCACCCCGCTGTCCCTTTGCTGGCCTGCCTCATCCCTCTGCCTCTGGTCCTGGTGGTGCTGCTCAGCCTCTCCTCCCTGCTCATCCCTACACCAGGAGCTGGGGTGTCACGTCCATCCCCATCATCCTGCTGCCAGATACTCCTCTGCTGTGCTCCATGGGAAGAGCAAGGGGCAGGGGGGAGTCTGGCTGAGACCCAGATTGACTTCATCCTTCTCTGCTGATGCTGGCTCCAAGCAAGGTGACCTCTCCTGCCTCTCCCTGGAGGATGCTCAGAGTCTGGGGGCTGCCATCACAGTTTCCTCTTCCTCTTTCTCTTTAACTGTCTTCTCCTGGAGAAAAGCCATGATCATCAGAGCGTATCCCAACCCCCTGTACCATCCAAGCTGGCCAAGGGAGTAAGCAGTGAAGGGAGCTGCTTTTGATCCCCAGCTCTGCCGAGCAAGGACTTGCTGTTCCTCAAGCAGCCGTTGCTGGCAGGGATGTCCATGGGCATCTTCCTGCCTTGTGGCTCCCAGCCCAAGGCAACCATCAGCCAGGCTGTCCCCATCTGTCCCCGGGCCCCCATCCACAGCATCCTCTCCGCACCACATCCTCTGCCCTCCTTACCAGCTCTACAAACATCCCCCTTAGTTACTGGCCATCATTGTCCCCATGTACTGCACCCCCATCCTGAGTTCCAGTGATGGGAAGGGGCTGGTTGTCAGATCCTGGCTCCCCCTGACCACAGGCAGTGTTGTTAGAGCACAAACTCCTCCCAAGCATCCCCTCCTGTTCCCTTTGCCAGCCTGGTGAGCAGAGCTGCCCACAGCACTTTGGGGATGGGGCTGTGTGCTCAGTGGGGCTGGAAGCTGGGGTGCCAAGGCAGCAGTCACTGGCACATGTCCTGGACCTGTGCAGACACCACTCTGCTGCTGCTCAGCACCTCAGGACCATGTCTCTGGGCAGGAGGCACTTCAGCTCCAGCCAGCACTATAAATAAAACCACAGTCTTTTATCCCGCCAAATAGGTTCTCATTGATTTTACCTATTCCTCCTCCTCCCTCCTACATCCCTTTGATATGTGAAGTCAGCTGCAGAGGAGCTCAGGGAGCTGCCAGCCTGGCAGGGAAAATGCCACCCTCTCCAGGCCCTCTGCCCAGAGATAGCTGCTCCCCCCTGGTTTTTGGTCTCTGAACCTGAGCACTGCTGAAGGAGAAGAAACAAAGCTCCCCAGTGGAAGTTTGCTGGCTAATTATTCATTAATGTCCTCCTGATAGCGCAATTGCCATCAGTGAGGCAGCCCTGAGCCCCCCACCATGGGGCGGAGGATGAGGAGGAGGATGAAGAGCTCTGCTGATGGGGCCTTCTTGCTGTGGCTCACCACAAGGAGTTCGTGGTGAGCCAGCACATCACTTCCTTCTCCAGCTGCTTCTGTTATGGTGATCAGGGGGGCCCACCTCAGAGGCCCCTGGTCCCTGTTATGGGAAGTGTTGAGGGCTGGTCCCAGAGTGGTCCCTGATCCCTTATAGGTGATGCTCAGCCCTCCCCAAGACCAGGCAGTGTGTGAATTCCTGCTTGCAGCAAGCAGTCACTTTGTGCAGGAGCTCCCTGCGCAGAGATGCTAGCAACAGAAATAATGCAGCAAAATCACAGCTCACTCAGTCTTCCTGGCACTTGAAAGCATCTTGAGAGCTTAAAAAGCTGCAAGATGCTCTCATTCCCATCCTTTCCCTCATATCCTTGCTGCTCACTGCTGTACTTCGGGGGGGGGAGGACACACGACGTGCACCACTTTCCCAGGCACACGGTACCAAGTTGAGCACAGCGAATCCTGCCTGCGCCATGCAGCAGGGAGGCCGCGTGCTGCCCGCCGGAGCGGGGCTGCGGTGACTCATCTCCATGCAGTATGCAATTACCACGGCAAGAGCAGGGCCCTGCTGTTCTGCACAGGTATCTGTGTCAGCCAGGGCTATTTCCAGCTCTCTCCGCACTCCCGGCTCCTTGGAGAGGTAAGGAATACAGCCGCCTCGCTCCTCTGCCTGCCGCGGGGACCGGCATGGTGTTCTCATGAGCACAGAGACAGGGGGATGGATATTGCACCCAAACACCTCAGTTGCACAATGGGGGAGGAGGGAGTGGTGTGGATTTAAGGGTGCACACACGTAGTCCAAAGGGAGGCACCAGGAGATGCAGCAAGGCTGCACAGCTCCCGTTGACACCAGCTGAGCGCCAGGCGAGGAGAATTTAGAGCTGTTATTATTAGCGATGCTGGTAGCACTGGAAAGGAAGCAGCAGATATGGGATAAAGCAGAGTTTGGAAAATGCCGTGGCCTGGAAAGGCAGGGGAGGGACCAGGATAAAAGGAGCAAGGCAGTGTGCGGCAGCACTTTCTCCCTTGATGGAGCTCTGTGGGGCAGCATCTTTGTCTCCCGATTGGTGCATGCCGCGTGCACCATCCCCCATCAGACTGTGCAGCCAAACCACGCTCAGAGAGTGAGGTTTTTGATTCCCAAAATGTTTGCCTGGGACTTTGCTCATTACTCTTCCCTCTGGTCGCTGTGAGCAGGAAGTGGGGAAAGCTTAGGCATTGAGTGCTGCCTGGGTGAGCTCCAAGCAAAGGGCTACAACCTTCCAGCCACAAGCCTCATCCTGCAGGCTGTGATACGAGGGAAGCTTGCATATGTGATGCCAATGTACCTGGTATGGGCTACACTGTGCCCATGCAGCATGGTGCTGTGATGACATTGCTGAAGCCCCAGGGACAGTGTAGACCAAGTATCAGGGTACACCATGTGCCCTGTTTAACTGTCCTGGAGATGAGTGGGTTCATCATCCAGCTGGGCACACTGGAGGCAGACAAGGGAGATACTGGCTGAAGGAGGGATGGATGCAGAGCAAGGGGCTGGGAGGCCTCCATGCCTTTGCTTGGCAAATGCCCACCAAAGCCTGGCTTGGGGAGAGCATGAGGCTGCAGTCAGACCTCCCTCCAGTGTGGTTGTGTCCCCTGAGGACAAGCCACCAGGCTGCAAGCGGCACTGAGCACCTCCATCCTTCCCACACTCCGTGGCAGAACCCTCAACATGGGAGAACTGCTGCAGTTCTTATGCTGTAAAACCCCCATGAATCACCCCCTTTGTCACGGTTTGCTGCCCCGGTGCCAACTCCGCTTTAAAAGCATTATTTATTTCTAATAAGAGCTGAGCTAAGCAGCGGCATTGTCGGGATGGTAAAAATAAACCTGCAGTGGTTGCCACAACTGCCGGCATTCCCGGGCATGCGGGGCTGGCAGAACCCCCTCCAGCTTGCACTGCCACATGGAAAACACCTGATGGTGTGTGGATGTGCAGGGAAAGCAGTGCCTGCTGGGGGCTCATACACAGAGGCACTTCTTATGTCCTAAGTGTTTAGGACCCTTAATATAATTTATTGCATGCATAAATGAGCAAATATGACATAAATGGTGTTGGGAAGGAGTTTGTCAAAGCCGCTTCATCAAAAGAACTATGTGCTATTAAAGTATCTATGTTGCAGTGTGCTGGTTCCATGTTAGCAACAGCAGTAAGAAATGCTGTTTATCCAGATATAACTACACCTCCAGGGCATGGATCTGGCAGCGTCGAGGCAGTGCAGGGCTGAGACCATAACCCATGGAGCATGGTGACATTTCCACCTGCCCAGGGAGTGGTGGTGCATGTCCCAGGCTCGCAGCCAAGCCGGGATCTTCACACCCGGGTTGTCCCTGGAAAAGTCCAGCCCCGCGGCAGTGTCCCATCAGGCAGGGGAGCGGGAAGGGAGCAGGAAGCATGCAGGAAGGAAGCAGGAAACATGCAGGAAGCATGCAGGAAGGAAGCAGGAAGGGTGCAGGAAGGGTGCAGGAAGCACACCTTGCTCATTTCCTGAGCATCTCTTTTTCCACTGCTGTTTCTTCTATCAGAGGAATAAAGCTGTACCTGAGGTCCCAGGCTCAGCTCGTCCCGGCTGCCTGCCACTGCAGCTCTGGCCTTCTCCATGGCTGGACAAGGGCAGGGTGCTGCTCCAGGGCTCCTCTCAAGCTCAGTTTGTCCCCAGGTTTTCCAAGCCAGCCCCATTTCAGCTGTGTTTGAATGCTGCCTGGCAAAGCAGAGAGCAGCCGCGGCTGGGACAAAACAAAACCAGCATTCACGAGCAGTCATTTAAATTCCCTGCAGCTGATCCCTCCCAGCACACTCATGCCCGCCCTCCTTTGCTGTCCACGGGCACTGTCCCGGTCTTTTTCCGTGGGTAATAGAGGAGTCTTCCAGGAAGTTCAGCACAACCAGCATCCCTGCTTCTCCTTGTCCTGCCTCCTAAATCTAAGTGGCCATCCCTGGAGGAATAGTAGTTGGGGGCTGCTCCTCGCTTGTGGGGGGATAGACCCACTGGGCTTCAGCCCCCCATGATGCCTCTTCCCTGCCTGGTGCAGTGGGTCATGCAGGGCTGCCTGGATCCTCAGCCTCACATGCTCGGCACCTGCCCTGGTTAGGGGTGCCCCCCCCCCCCCATTCCCATTTCCTGGCTCATCCCCATGTCCTCATGGTGGTGCCTCACACCCTGAGGCTGAGCCATGCCATGGGGGCATCCACCCTGCCCACCTTCAGCATCACACACATGGCTCCACGGAACGTGGCCCCTGTGCCAAGGGACACTCAGCCCCCGGACACCCCATAACCCCACTGTGACGGGGCTTTGGTGCAGCCACAGGACCCCAGCAGGAGCCAAGCACGCTCACATGAGAAGACAATTGTTGGCACGTGGTCTGGTGTGGTTGTTTAACCCCAGCCCTGCTTTCCCATGCGGTGCTGCCACGAGGGAGCAGGCAGCGGCACGCCGGGCATGCTGCAGTTCTCCAGGAGGAGACAGGCAGCCCTGGGGAGAGCTGGTGGTGAAACGCTGCCTGCAGCCCCAAGTGCAGCTGCGGTAAAGGTGAGCTCAGTGCCCTCAGCTCCGTTCCCATTCCTATGGTGGAAAGAAATCCCGGGTCAGCACGGGATGGAGTGAGTGAGCTGCAGCCGCGTGGAACCACAACGTGCTGGGGATGTGCCCAGCCCTGGGCAGAGAGTGCTGCACTGGCAGCAAGCATGGGTGCTGCAGAGGGAAGAGCGGGACACATTGCTCCTGCTGGATGTACGCAGCATGCCCAAGCCTCTGGTTTCACGTAGCTGGAGCCCTCCAGCAGGGCACAAGGCTGTGCCATCCCGGCTGGAGAGCTGCATCTAAAGTGCATGGGTTGCTGCAGGGCAAGCTGAGCCCCATGATGTTGATGCCCGTGTCTCCCTCCTACCTCTGGGACCCGCACGGGGCTGGAGCAGACCTATGGCTATGGGAAGGCTGGAGGAGGGAGGACGCCAATTAAGCCCCGAGGAGCCAGGGCTCCAATTTCAAAAGCTGAAGTGAGGGTTTTGATCTGTATTTGCTCGGTGAGTTAATGACTTTGTTTCTGATTTGATGCTCTTGTCTCTGATGATTCAGGCACGAAAAGGGAGAGCAGATAAGGGCAAAGAGGCCCGGCTGGAGGGACGCTGGTGGCTGCTCAGTGCCCAAAGTCCCCCAGCCTGGATCCCTTCCAGGAGATTCCAGAAATGCTGTCAGCAATGGGAGTGGACTGTGGGCACAGGAGGGCAGCAGCTCGGGGAGGTGAAAGGAGAAGCAGCCATCCCCGATAAGAGATGGCTCTGCCCCGTTATGGTTATGGCAATTGCATTAGCAGGAGCGCTAGGTATGTTATACAGCCCAGATCACGCTGTACTGCCCTGTCCCTCTGACCTTATTCCTCTTCGGAGAAGAATAAGCCTCTCTGATGGGAGCACTGGAAACCTCCTTCCCCTGACACCTCCAGCTGAACCTGTGTCTGCTTATCCCTTTCCCCAGCCTGGGGATGTTAATCAGTCCCAGAGCAACCCAGCTCCTCCTGCCTGCAGTTCTCCATCACGAGAAACAAACAGATGTGTTTAGCCTGAATTAGCTGGTTTAGATTGGGAGGGCAATCCCAATCTCACTGCACCCTGTTCCCCCCCGAGCCTAAACAGAGAGCTGTGCAAAACACACATTTTCTTTGGTGAGGTTTCTCCTCTCCCCCATCGCTTGCTTCCAAGTTCATCAAGCCCTGCAGAGACGTGAGCAGCGCTCTGCAGCTGGAGGGCGAACATCTCAGCTCTTCCAAACAAAGAGAAAACGACCCAGTTTCTTTATTTTTTTCTCTTTTCCCAAAGTTCAAACACCCAAAATATGAGGCTGTAAGTGGAAGCCACAAATAAATTTCATGAGGTGGGAGATTAAAGCAGAGGAAGCATCTCAGATACAGTGACAGCACATCCTCACCGGGGTCAGCTTTGGGTCTGACCCCAGCTCAAGTGCCACGTTGCCTACCAAGTGCTTCGGAAAGCTGTCCAAGCCCAAAGGCTCTGCTGCTCTTTGCCCACAGGCACAGTGGGGTTTGCATCAGGCAAGGTCTGGGCCTGGCTGCTGCAGGTGGGATGTTGGGTCGTTGGTTTGGTGCACCAAGGAGCATCTCAACGCCATGGTACAGCTTCACAGCCCCAGGCTCTGCTGGCAATGCATCCGGATGCACCTCAGCCTCCACCAGGGAACAGCTTAGAGTGCGGGAACCCCTCTCTCCCTAGTTTGTTTGAATGATGCCAAGGGGGCTCCTATGGTCCCTGCATCCCTTGGGGACCAGGCTCTTCCGAGGCAGGGTGGGAGCCTCCCCAGGAATGCTTCCATCAGCTTAGCTCCAAGTATTAAGGTGAGCAGCAGAAAGTGCCCAGCCTCCCACTATTCCTATCACGTCCCATCTGGAGACAGAAATCTGCCTGCTGGCTTCACAATTAAAATTGAAATGATTTGATTATGGGGCTTCATTAGTCAAAACCAAACAGCAGACAGCCTTCCTCCCATCCCTGCCCAGCGCTCCTCCCTGGGGCTGTTTTAGGTAAATCCCAGCCAGGATGCGGGCTGGGCACACAAAGGGGGTTCGTGTCTGTAGCTTGTAGCTATAGTTGGGTGCAGCCCAAAGGAGGCAAACTTCAGACTCACAAATCATCTCTTTCAAGTAGAGATGTCTCGGATTGATGGCCTGATGGACTGCTGCCTGACAGCGTGGGTAGCGGTGGCTTCAGCAGCAGGAGGTTTGGGGGGTCCCACAGCTCCTGGGGCTTCTGATCTACACTTTGACTCCATTCCCTTCATCCTGAGCCTTTGCCACAGGACCATTTGCACCTTCACACCAACCAGGACTTGCCTTTGCCAGGTCGGTTTCTGGTCCCGCAGGTGGCTCATCCTGCAGGGAAGGGCTGAGCCAGCACGGAGCAGGCTGCCCGTGGTGTGTGCAGATGCTCGAGTCCCTGAAGCTGCGGCAGTTCTGGGGGAAGTAATTCAATTAACATTCGGGGCGTTGGGAACAGGCTGTGCAGGCTGGGAGAGGAGGAATGCTGATGGAGGGCTTGGGAATGCTGCTGGGTTAGAGTGCTGCTCGCCCCGCTGCTCCCGGAGCCTGGTTTTCTCCAGCGGATGGGATGGGTCTGTGCAGTGGAGAGGTGAGGTGGGAATTAAGCAGCCTTTCTGGCTCCAGTGCATGATGCAAGGAGAGGGCTTTGGAATGGCTCCTGATGCTGAATTGGTGGCCTCTGCTCCAGCAAAGGGTTGCCTTCAGGGTCTCCCCACTGCCACAGTGGGGCCATGCCTCTGGTGGGCATTCAGCACTGCTGGGAGCTGGCTGAGACCAAGCCACAGTGCCTGCAGAGCAGAGCCCAGGCTGTCTGGGGCTTAGCAGCACCTTTAGCCCTCTCTGTACAAGGGAAACCAAGGCATGGAGCTGTGGGTCTGGAGGCTGTAGCCATAGGGCTCAGGCTGGCTCAGGAGTAGGATCAGCAATGGCAGCTCTGGCTGTGGCAGGGGACGAAGACAGAGCCTGGTGGCATGCACGGATCACACACACAGCTTCTCTCTGGGGCACGGGGTTCATCTGCTCTCATAGAGGGACATGAGCAGAGGTGAGCTCCAGGGCCCCCTGCCCAAAGTGGCTCAAACCAGAGCTGCCTTTGCAGCCTTGTGGGGGCACCAGCACCCCAGAGGTGTGACAAGGGTTGTGTATGGGATGACTTAGCAGGGATGTGTTTGGGAAGCTGCTGCAGTCTCAAGTACCACTGCAACAATGGGGTGCAGCCACCCCGAGGACGCAGGCACAAGGGCTGTGAGAGCTGTGGCCATGGTGTCTGTTCCTGTGCACTGATAGCAGGGTCTGGATGTGGGGATGTGCTCTGCCAATGGAGGTGAGCTGCAGGCAGGGGCACAGTGGGGTTATTCCCCCCTGCCTGGACAAGTGGCAGTGCTAACAGCATTGTTCTCCTACCCAGGCCTGCCCTGTGGGGTAAACCTTTAACAGATCAAGGGTTTAACTTTATCAATGGCTGGAAAAACGTGGCACTGTTTCCCTGGGGCAAAGTATCTTGATCCCTGCAGAGATCCAAGGAGATTCCTTTTCCTGGATCCCACTCAACAGCTCACTGGCACTCAGGTCCAGCCCTCCGGCAAAGGGACCTGCAGGATGCTCTGGGGCAGGGAGCACCCCATGCACAGGCTGGGCTCCCAGCTGGCTCCATCTCCCCCCAAAACAGTGTTTACACGGACCCAGGCACCCGGCACAGTGCCAGCATTGAGAAGCTGGCAATTGCCCTTGTACCTGGGCAGGGATTGCCCTTGCAGCAGACAGCACGGGAGGAAAGGCGCTGCCAGAGCAGAGACTTCCTTGTCCCCTCGAAGGGAGCCTCCCCACTGACACCACAGTCCCTCAGCAGCTTCCAAGCCCTGGAAAGCCTTCCACAGCCCAGAGCAGGATGATGGATGACTGTTATTAAGGCTGCAGAACAGCCCTGTGCACATCCAGGCGGCTCAGGAGCAATTCGTCAGCCATCAGCCAGGGGGGGCCGCGTTGTCCCTCTGTCCCTGCCGAGCCCTTCACCACTGAGGTGAGGGTCTGAGGTGCTCCTGGCACAGCTGGATGGAGCCTTGTCTCCTTGAGGGCTGTATCTGATGGGCACGTTCCCCACCAGCCCTTCCTGGGAAAGGGCAGGGCTTTGGCAACGCTCAGAGGGCAGGGCTCGAACCTGAGCTGAACCCTGCACCCCAGGGCATCTGATTCAGGAGAAGGAAGAGGGTTTGCAGCCCCCAGCCCCATGACAGAGACTTATCCCTGTCGAGGGTGATGTGTACCATGGGGTGGGTGCAGTGGAGGGGCTGAGGAGGAGAAGGGGAGGGATGCTCATCCCTGTGCCAGGCACAGCTCTAGCCAGGGGCTCATCTGGCAGTACCACGACAGCAGGGACATTGGCACCAGCTGGCTGCCGGCTGGGAAGGGGGGGCCGTAATGATGGTCCATCTCAGCAAAGGTAGCAGAGCATGAAAGCAATTTCACACTTTATTAGACAATTCAGGTGCCGGCTGCGCAAGCCTGGAGCGAACACTGCTGCTCACACTGACGCATCTGCCCCGCAGCCCCATGGCTGCCCTCAGTGGGGCTCAGCCCTCCCTCGGGCCATGCAGCACCATGCTGATCACAGCTGGCAGCACAGCACAGGGGGCTGCCGGGGGCTGCTTCTCATGGGCCATGCTGTTCACACACATGGACGGGTGCTTGGGAACAGCAGTGGTGAACGGGAGCACCATGCCTGCAAGCACGGCTCTGTTCGGCTGGTGGAGCCCTTCAGCTCCTTCTGGGTTCCCCCCTGATCCCCCACTTCCCTGCGCTCTGCATCCCTGCTGCATCCCTATTCCCTTTGTGGCACTCTGCAGTGAGGACACGGGTCTGGGTTTGCAGCTTCCTTTGCAGCCACTTTCCTCTCAGACCTGCGTGCCCCAGCAGAGCCAACGGGCACACTGATACCAGAGCACATCCATCCTCCTGCAATCCACGTGTCTCCATCTGGAGATGTGCTCTGCAGCTCCACATCCTGCCCATGGCCGGTGCCCTGTCCCCAGAGATCAGCATGCCCAGCAGCAGGGGAGAGCTGAGGGTGAGCTGCCACCTTCCTGCTCTGCACCACAGGACACAGCCGTGCTCTATCACACCCCGCAGGTGGATGCTATCCAAGTGCCTGCATGTCCAGGATATGAATCAGCCGGGACAGGAGCGCAGCAGCCACTCCTGGGCAGCCCAAGCTGCTGGCACACTGCTCCCGCAGCCAGGCTGTGCCATTGCCAGGCCCTGTGCGTGTCCATGGGCAGGCTGCAGACAGCAGCAACTGACTCTGCTGCCGCCTTACAGACGAGCCCCGGGCATGGCATGCCCTCAGCATGGGATGCATTCCCCAGCCCCTGCACGGCTCTGCTCCTGTGCTGCCAAGCCACGGCACAGTGGCACCTGATGCCTCACCTTGGCCTGACCTCCTGGCGAGGAGCCGTCCCTGCCCGGCTGTCCCCCTGTGCCCCCGGCCACAAGCATGTTCCACCAGGCTGGCCAGAGCATTCCTCCAGGAGAGCCTGTCCTCACCGCCTATTTAAAGGCACACTTCTGCCCTTTATCCCCCTCGTGTTCAGGCTGGAAGAGCCTCATACCCTCCGGTAAGGGGGCACTTCCAGGTGTGGGGCAGCAGTGGGTGCAGTAAGATTGGGGGAAGCAGTGGGAGAAGTGAGGGATGTCAGCGTTCCAAGTCCTGCAGCCAAGCACTAGGCCACATCCTGGGGATTTACCCCATGGGGAAGGTCCCACGGCCATCGAGGTCAGCAGCAGGACCAGTGGGTAGAGCAGAGCACAGCTCACCCCCTTGGTCCAACGACTAAAGGAGCCACACGAGCTCATTTCCCTCTCCCTAGCAGGACACCCACAGCAACTGCAGGACCTCGGGGTAGGGAGGACACCGGTGCCACTGCACTGGGCAGGGTGCTGGTGCTGGCTCAGCCCCGCACTACAGAGCCTCTTGGCACCTCGGCTGCACCCAGCTTGGGACACAACCACGTTATCTGGCACTGGTGGCCGGCCGGCGCCTGGCAAACAGCGTGTCCCCAGTGTGCTGCCACCTCCTGCGGAGCCTGGTGTGTGGCTCACGTCCATCTCCTGGCGATGTGCATGGGCTGTTTCCACCTTGCCCTTCATGCCTGTCATCCCCGACAAGCTCTGGAAGATGGACGTGTGACAGAGCCACAACAGTCTGTGCTCCCTGTGCCTGCTGCAGGCAGGGCAAAGAGCTCCTTCTGTCCACACTGTCCATGTCTGCGGGGGGAAAGGGGAGCTGCTGTTTCTGAACACATGAAGCCAGAGCCCTGATGAGCGGATAGGGAGCACACAACCAGTTTTATAAGTTGCCTATCCAGTCCTGCCCACCCCGTGTCTCCTTCATGAGGCAGATCAGGCCTCTGAAGGGTCCCTGGCACCTATGGAGCAGGAACTGCTCCAGCTGCTGCCTCCTGCACCCTGCAGGGCTCATTGCACCTGCACGACACAGGCAGGAAGGTGACTCGGGGGAAACCTGACCTGATGGGAGCTGATGGGACCGGAAAAGCCTGCAGGAGCCGTCAGCAGCAAGCTGGAGGTGCGGGCCTCAGAAATGCAGCTCCTGCACAGCCGCCCTCATCCCCGCAGCCCTCATTCCTGCCCTGAGGAGCCGTGCGGGCTGGAGCATCCCCAGGCAATGTCCCTGCTCCAGCACTGCCGTCCCCTCCCGCGTTTCCCATGGGTGAGCATTTGCTGGGGGCCCTGCAGCAGCGGGGCAGAGGTACCAAACCCCAGCAGATAAAGCCCAGGACCCAGCAGGATGGTGAGCCCCACAGGCAGCTCTGCCTAGAGCAGGCACCTGGATGCATGTGTGGGGTGCACAGCAAGAGCCGAGCAGCATCTGGGGCCTGTCCCCACCTGCCTGCCACCCACCCTATCCCTCCCCACACGGCGCAAGCTCAGGCAAGGGCACGGAGCTCTGCCCCTCTGCCCAGCCCACACAGCACCAGCACAGCCACCCTGCTGTGGGGCAGGCCCATGGGCAGCAGGCATGCTGCTTCCCTGCGGGAAGGGCTCGGGAGCTGGCATGCTCGAACTGCCAGCCGGGCCATGGCACCTCTGATGCAGGAATGGGCAGGGGACCAAGGGCAGCTGGACCATGCCAGGCTGCTGTACCAGCTGCCTCCGTGCCCCATTGCCCATGGACAGCGAGCTGGGCAGCCTGGCTGCAGGGATGCAAGCGGGAGCCCCCGAATTCCCCTCGGACACCGTGTCCGCACTACCGCGGACACAGCTCTCTGCCCCGAGCCTCATCAGCGCCATGTAGCACACAGCACCGGAGAACGCCACAAGGAAACGGAGGCACAGCGCTGCGACGCCTCAGGCAGCGCGGGAGGCGCTGCTGCCTCGTCCCGCACACCGAGCCTTCGGTCAGGAACCGACACAAGTTGGGTCTCCATGAGCTCTCCTTCCCCACACGGACATGACACCCCGCAGCCGCAGGACCGCGGCGCACAAAGCCCTCCGCAGTGGCCTGCGGGCGGGCGGTGCTGCCACCTCGCGGCCGTGCAGCAGCACAGCAGGTCCCGTCGAGAGGCCCGAGCCCGCAGCACGGTGCGGCAGTCACGGTCTGGGGGGTTATAATGTCAGCGCATCAGTTATAGAACAGCATCCGGGGTGCACGGAGCGCTTCTCATCACCACTGCTTGAAGCGGCTCTCAGATAGGTCGACAGCATCATAGAATGGTTTGGGTTGGAAAGAACCTTAAGACCATTCAGACCCAACCCCTGCCTCAGGCAGGAACACCTTCCACTAGAGCTGGGTGCTCCAAGCCCCATTCAACCTGGCCTTGAACACTGCCAGGGATGGGGCAGCCACAGCTTCTCTGGGCACCCTGTGC
>JASSUY010031095.1:16640-69821 GCA_032466535.1 Forpus xanthops | reverse complement strand
CCGGGCAGGGGGCGGCTCAGACTCGCGCCGAGCCTCGCCGGGGTCGAAGGCGGGAGGCTGCGGGCGGAAGGCTGCCGTCTATGCCGGGGCCCCGGGACCCCGCGACCGCCAGAGCTCTCAGCCGCCGCCCAGCACTTCGCACCATGCCGGCCGCCGTCCCCGCTGTGGATCTAATGTCTCCGTGAAGGTGCCGCGGCGGCCGCCTCGGCTGTGCCCCGGGAGGAGCCGCCGGCTGCGGTCGGTAAGTGGCTTCTCCGGCCCGCCCCCCCTGCTGCCGTCGGCAGGAGCGGGGCGCGGGTCCGCGGCAGGGCCCCGGAAGAACGTGACCCCTCGGCAAGGAGCGGGGTCCGCCGGGTTTACTTTCAGTTCGTAACTCCGCGGTGGTGGGGGAGCGGGTCCCGCAGCGGGCGCGCTGGTGCGGGACAGGCGGGGAGGCCGCTCTGAGAGCGCGGTCCGTGTCCTTCGCGCGGAATTCCTTGCGGGTAGGAGCCGGTCTGCGCGTGGACTGCGGTGCGGACCCGCGGCGGGCACCGGAGAAGCCCTGGATCCGTGCAAACAGCAGGGTTGTGCGGACAGCGGCGGCTCCAGGAGGGGCTGGCGGACAGCAAAGGCGGCCCAGGGCCCATCCGCTCCCAGGGACCGGCAGCAGCGCCCTTGGGGCACGGCCGCGGCCCCAGCCCCGCCGCGGAAGGGAGAGCAGGGGAGCGGCGTCCGGGCCACGGGCCGGCGGCGGGCAGGTAGAGTGGGGCTCTCTGCCGGGGCACCGGGCTTAATTTAATTAAGCTCTCTGAGGGGAAAGGGAAAAGGAAGTGCCAAGGTTTAAGTAACATCCGTTTTTTGTTGACTTTCTCCCTCACACCTTGTTCGAAATAGCTTTAAAATCCCGCATGAAGGCACTTTTCGATCTTTTTTGGTAGGTTTTCATAGTGACCTCCGAGTGCAAATAGTAATAGATGGACCGTGTGTCAGGCAACGGTGCAGTTTGAAAAGTTGCATTGTTAAAATACGTATTTTGTGGTCGGAATAGCTTTTCGAACTTGGTTCTTTGACAAGAGTACGAGTGGTGTGTAGTGACATTCCCACGCAGCCGCCGACCTCCGCGGTCAAAGGAGAGGGTTCCCCCGCAGAAATGCTATACCTGCCTCGGTCACAGCTCCGAGATCCGTTCCTTCAGAGACCCGGATCCGCCGGCCGGGCTGGGGCAGGAACCGCCGTAGCAGTAGGTGAACAGTGATTTTATTGCCTCTGTGTCGGTTCCTGGTGGAAAACGAAGAAGGACTCGCAGTACGACATCTTTAAAAATAAGTCTCTATATATAACCACCCCCTCTTCCCCCAACCACCAGAAAAGAAAAGGTCGCCATATGTAATAGGTCGAATGGATATCCCTGTCCTCGTTCTCGAGACAATCGCAGACGAGTAAAACTGAGGGAGTAGAGAAAACCCCGGAGAACCGCGATTCCAGGCTAACGAAAACAGGGAGGGGGAACGCTGCCATTCACAACCTTACCTTCTTCCCGCATTTTTTCCCCGCAGAGGGCCCATTCACTGCGGTACCACAAACGGAGAGGAAATGGGGTTTAGGGGAAATAACGAAAAGTGTCTTCCCGTTGCCCGGTGCCAGCAGAGCGCCCTAACCGTGCGGCAGCGGCGAGGGCTGCGGGCGGCGGCGGCCTCCCGGGGGGCCGAGAAAGTGCTCCCGAATGCGGGCTTTGCGCTCCGAGAGTTCCCCTCGGTTTTGCTGTGGCTTGGGAAGGTGGGGTGTGGTTTAGGTTACTTTTTGAGGGAGAAGGGGACTCTATTTTGGAGACTCCTCGTAACCCCCCCTCCACCCAAATCCCAGGAGGTGCTAAGGCACCTCGGCCCTACTTCTTGTTTACAGGCCCGGGAGCGCCTGGCGCTTGCTCTAGCCACATTTATGGGTCGAGGCAGCCGTTCGGCTGCTGGTTAGCCAACCCTCACAGAAAACCAGAAAAGCGGAGGGAGCGCGGCCACGGGGCACCACAGGATCCCCCGGCAGGCGGGAGGAACGGGCCCGGTGGCCTCGGTCGAGCGGGCTGAGCGAAATCGTTTCCACGCTCCGCTCCTCAGCTCCCGGCCCAGCTGACCTGGCTCCCGCAGGATCTCCCGACCGGGGAGAGGGGCTGCGCCCGCCCTTCGCGACCCTGAGGGACGGAGCTGGCGGCTGCGGGACAGCGCCGGTCTGGGCAGCCCTCGGGAGGCCGCGGGGACGGCCACCTTCCTCGGGATCGCTGCGGCGGGGGGCTGGGTGGGAGCTGTGCTTGTGGGCAGGAGCTCCTGCTCTCCTCCTCGGTTATCTTGATAAATGAGTTGTTGTTGAAGGAAGAAAAATAAGCACCCACGCTGGGATGAGCGTGGGGGTTATTCTCCCCCCGCCCCCTCCCCCGGGCAGGTCTCGGCTCCCCGTGAGCACCTCGCTCCTTCCCGGGGAGGCCCCAGCCAGGAAAGGTCGGAGTTGGGGCCTCTGCGCCCGCGGGAGTCAGGCCGAAGCCGGCAGCGACGGCGGGGGCCAGGTCGGCCGGGGGCAGAAGGGGGTGGCCCCGGGTGGCCCTTCGGTGGGAGCTGCAGTGGGCGGCGGCGGGGAGCGAAGCCGCTCAGCCCCGTTCCGGGTGTATTTTTTTACGATTCGTTTAATTTGAATCGGCTCGCGCGGGGGTTGCTCCTTTTAATTTAAAGTTTGGATGTGTATTTCGGAAGTGACATTTTTAATTACCTTTTTTTTAAGGCTTTAGACTCTCCGGTAAAAGCGATCGTGCTGGTTGGGTCGGTGGCGGCCGCCGGGGCCGCGTCAGGCACTGGGGCCGCAACGAGGCAGCGCCCCGGGGCCGTGCCGGGCCCTCACCGGCCCCACCGCTGCGCTCACCTCGGCCAGCGGGACCACGGTGCTCTCAGTAAAAATGTCTTTACCCTCTTTTCTTCCTCGTCCCAGGATTTTCTCCCCGTGTCAAAAGCCCAGCAAAGGCACCAGCTGCACCGCCTGCCTGAACCCTCCCCGGGAAGATGGGAAGCAAGGCACTGCCAGCCCCCATCCCGCTGCACCCGTCCCTGCAACTCACCAACTACTCCTTCCTTCAGGCTGTGAACACCTTCCCCGCAACTGTGGACCAACTGCAAGGTCTGTATGGACTCAGCGCCGTGCAAACCATGCACATGAACCACTGGACATTGGGCTACCCCAATGTGCATGAAATCACCCGCTCCACCATCACGGAGATGGCAGCTGCCCAGGGCTTGGTGGATTCCCGCTTCCCTTTTCCCGCGCTCCCCTTTGCCACGCACCTCTTCCACCCCAAGCAGGGGGCCATCGCTCACGTCCTCCCAGCCTTGCACAAGGACAGGCCTCGCTTTGACTTTGCTAACCTGGCCGTGGCCGCCACGCAGGAGGATCCCCCTAAGGTGGGGGAGCTCGCCAAGCTGAGCCCCGGACTGTCCTCACCCTTGTCGGGCATCAGCAAGCTGTCCCCGGATAGGAAGCCGTCCCGCGGCCGCCTGCCCTCCAAGACGAAAAAGGAGTTCATCTGCAAGTTCTGCGGCAGGCACTTCACCAAGTCCTACAACCTCCTCATCCACGAGCGGACCCACACGGACGAGCGGCCCTACACCTGCGACATCTGCCACAAGGCTTTCCGGAGGCAGGATCACCTGCGGGACCACCGGTGAGGGACCGCCTCGGGGGCCGGGCCGCGGCTGTGGGGGAGCCGCTCGGAGGGGCGGGGGGAGGTTGAACCGCTCCGGGATGAGCCGAGAAGGCAGCAGGAGAAAACCCCGCTCCGGCTCCGCGGAGCCAAAACGTGCTCTCGGCATGGGACAGGACCCGCGCTGAGGGGGCTGCGGGGACCCCTCCTGGCTGTTTTGCTTTTGGGGGGCTCTGGAGGAGGCCGGAGTACGGGTGGGCGCTCCGCAGCTCCCCTGCGCTCCTCATTTCCACACCCCTCGGCCAATCTGCGTTGCCTTCGAGGAGAGCCGGCATACCGGCAGAGCAGAAACTATCCCCTCTGTCACCAGAGTGCGAACACACCTCCATACAAATTACTGCGACTTTTTTAACCTATAGAGATGTTCAGCCATGAACAGAGTTATACAGGGAGGGGAAGGGGAAAAGTAGAGGGGGGGCTTTTGAGGGTAACCGGGTTTGGGGGAGTGGGGCCCGGGGACGGGTGGGCGCCGCGCTCCCGGCAGTGCTGCTCACTACTCGGGTTGCATTTCAGGTACATCCATTCCAAAGAGAAACCCTTCAAGTGCCAGGAGTGCGGGAAGGGCTTCTGCCAGTCCAGGACCCTGGCGGTCCACAAAACGCTACACATGCAGGTGAGCCCGGCGCTCCCCGGCTTCCTCTGCGGGGTTCCACCGGCGCGGAGCCGGCTCGGCCTGCCGCGGGGCAGGGGCTGCGGCTGTTGGGGGACGGGGCTCCGGCGCGGAGGGAAGCCAGGGGGCTGCAGGGCTCCGTGTTCCCCTGGGACGGGAAGCAGCCTGCGGATACCTCCGCGACTGCGGGAGACCTGCGGAGAAACGGCGGCCACGGGCGATGGGCTTAGAGCCGTCGGGGACGCAGTTGGCGGCGGGAAGCGAGCCCCGGGTTTGGTTTTGCCCACGCCGCTGCTTTGAGGCGATTTTCGTTGTTCGGCGGCGGGGGGCAGCGCGGAGCGGTCCGGAGCGTAATGCCCTGCCGGCGGCGGCCGGTCCTGCCCCGAGAGCCCCGGAGCGGGCACACTGTGCGGCGGCCGCTTTCTGTGCGCCCGCGGAGCGCGGAATGCCACAAATCGGTAACTATGAAGTACCGCTTTTTGGGGCAGGAGGAGAGGGCGAGGTGTGATCTGCCCCCCGCTCGGGGCTGCGCTCGCTCGTGTCCGACCCCGATATTTCAAATTGTGCGTTGCGATAAGAAAAAAGTAGAGTGATACTTGCAACCAGGTAGATTGTGAAGGATTAATCCTTTGCTTGCTTCAAATCTGAACAGGAATCTCCACACAAATGCCCCACATGTGGAAGAACCTTTAATCAAAGAAGTAACCTGAAAACTCACCTTCTTACCCATACAGACATCAAGCCCTACAACTGTGAGCAGTGCGGCAAAGTGTTCAGGAGAAACTGTGATCTACGGCGGCACAGTCTAACTCACACCCCGAGGCAGGACTTCTAGAGCAGCCAGGGACCCGCGCCGGCAGCTCCACCTGCCCGTTGTACTCAAGGACTGTGTTGTAGGAACTCCCAGGTGCACACACTCGCACACACGGAGGCACACAGGCACGCTCGGGGCCAAGCTTTCCTACCACACGTCTGCGAAACTCGTTTAGAGAGTGCGGACTGCAGGATCGGGCCCCTCTCCAACCCACACCCAGGCGTAACGCTTCGTCGTCTTGTAGATACTCGCAGCTCATTTTAGAGCTCTGTACAGAATGTGGTTTTCTTCATTTGTTTTATATCGTCGTGTCAGATGCACATCGGTAACAAATCGAGGAGGCAAAGTATCTCTTAAAAGTGTATTTCAAAATAAATCCTTTTTCTTTTTCCAAATACCTCCTGCCTTGTTGTATTATTCTCTGAAAGTTCGGGCTTTTTTTCCCTGCTGTGTCAATGCAATGGTAAAAGCATATTGAATACATTTCCTAGCCGGGTGATTGTATTGTCACAACAATTTTGGTGATTGCTTTTGTTTGGCCTGTTTCACTGTCGCTGTTGTGTTATCTATTGTTTAGTAAAATGAAAGTGCCGGATTTGAGAGTTTATAGCTCTATTACTTAATAGTATGAATGTCTAAATATTAACTTCTGTATTTTTTTTTATTTTCCCGAGCGAATATTTTTCTTTTTTTTAAGAAGAGAAAGAAAAATTACTTGCAAATAAACACATCTTAGGAAATAATGCATAGAGCCGTTCTTATGCCAAAGCGGCTTATTAGTAACTTATTTGCAATCAGCCCATATATTGTAAAAGTCATCCCTTTCTCGGAGATTGCAGCAGCCAGCCTCCTCTTGCCAGTAGACTTTGGACACGGGTAATTCACCCGCGTAGACAGGGACTTTATCCCGCAGAAGACGATTCGTTCCTGACAGCTCTGGAAGCAAACAGCGAGGCGCAAGTACCGCCCCGGGGCACATCAGCGGGCTCCGCACAGCGCGGAGCTCCCCCACCCCCGGCCCCCCATGCGCGCTGCCGATCGCGGCTCGTCCCCGGGGGCGGGCGAGGAGAGAGGCTGCTCCCCCCCTCCCGGGATACCCTCCCCAGCAGTTCCCCCCCCCCTTCCCTTTGCCACCTCTGTAAGCCCCAGCTGTCCCCCGTCGGGGTGACTCTGGGCTGCCTTGCATGCCCACCCCATGGGATGCATGCTCAGAACCTCCATCCAGTATGCAGGTAGCAGGATGGTGGCACCGACCCCAGGATTCCTCTTCCTTGCCACCCTAGTGAGGCCCTCTCAGGTGCCTCTGATCCCCTTCGGTAAGGCCTGGTGCCAGCCCTGAGGCATTTTCCTTGATGTGTTGCAAGGTGGCTTGGATAGGCAATCCCTCCTCTGCCTTCCCACTGCTCTTGTCAGCCCCAGCACCCTGCCTGCGGTGTATTGGGTAGTTTGGAATGTTCTTTGCCAGGCTGGGGACACCCATCTTGCTCTTCTCTCCCAGACTATGAAGAGAAATCTTACCCCCTCTGGGCTCAGGGAGCCCTTTCTGGGGGGAGCAATCCCTTTGGACTAAGTGGGGAGAGTTCCCACCATGGGTGGTGCTGGGATTCTGGGACAGTCCAGGGGGGTCACAAATCCCAACAAGCCCACGGGGAACAGATGCTGACAGAGCTTGGGTGGCTGTGGTGTCCCTGTCTCCAACAGCCCTCACTGGTCCTGCAGCAGGGAACCCCACTGCCTGGATATTGTTAGTGGCAAGTCAAAACCAGAGGCGCCCGGGCTGCAGTCAGGCTGTTGGTCCAGAAAGGGCTACATTTCTGCCTGTGGCTGCTTGTTATGTGCCTGCTGCCGCCACAGAGAGCTGCCCATGCCCACTCCAGGGCCAGCAGCAGGACCCCTGGGACAGCCCTGCTCTGCCCCAGGCAGAGACAGCCAGGTGAGTTCAAACCGATGCAGCAGCCTCAAGCTCAGCCAAAATTTCAAAGGTAGTCAAGGCCTATCACCCTATCTGCTCCTGTGCAGCAAGATGGGGAAGGAAAATGTTTCTGCAGCCAGAAATACTGGTTTGCTGGCTGAAGAACAGCCTTCCTAGTCAAAGTTTATTTAAGGGCCATCTGCTCGCTTCCTCTTCACGCTCCTGTGACTTGCACCCCTTCCCTCTTTGGGGTGCTGCATGCCTGGTGCTGCCTGCCCTCATGCTGGCAGCCCTTGTCCTCCCTCTCCAGACTGCTCCTCTCTTCATATTGCTCTTCAAATCTCTATGGGCATCTCTTGCTCCCTTTCCATGGACATCTATCCAGTATCTGATTTCTATCTGTCTGATTTGTCTATTCCCATTGCATTCCTGTTCTCCAAGTAGGTTATTTCCTCTCAGTTTCTCTATCCTTATTGTTCTCTGAGTTCCTGTCCCCAGGCCCTTTCACATCTCTAAGAACACACAGCAAGGCTGGGATAACTCCATTCAAGTAAACACCCCTGTCAGGATACATATGGGCTTAGTCCACTCCTCCTAGGCCAAGTTCTACGTGCAGTTTGTTTGGAAAAAACTTAATCAGATGAACTATATCAAAGACCGAAATTAAAATGATTGCATGTAGCTAAGGTTCAATTTGATTGTTTGGGGTTGCTTGTTTAATAAGCCTCCCCCTGAGCAGACGCAGACGGCAAATTTATCTTCTGAGGATTTCAGAAGTTCAGCAGCCAGAACGAAGCCCAAATGGCTGAGGAGGGGCAGTGACAAGCATCTCTGCAGCTGGTCCCTGGACTAGTTTTTAAAGTTAAACCAGTAGCTACCATCTTAAACCACCAGAGGATGATTTAGTATTTCTCTTTACTATCTATACACTTCCCTATGGCACTGACATGCTCCATTCACTTTTAAAAAGCTCATCTCTCCCTGGGAAATTTCAGAGACAGCTATAAAGAACACGTTAAAATACGCATATGTTTCATTGGGTTTAGACCTGTTTGGAACAGAAGCAAGTTCTGTAAAGCTGTCTTTTGGGCAGGGCTAGGACTTTTATAGCCGTAAAGTGCCATCCTTACTTTCACAACACAAACACTAAACACACTAATATTCCTGTGACTGCCGTTTGTGTCTGTGAAGTATCCTACTTCCCTTTGGAGCTCAGACCTAGAGCACAGGGCACAGCTCTGTCCTCCTGCAGTTTCCTGGAGCTTCCCAAACCACCTGCCACCCACTTCTGCATGTTCTTCTCTCTCCCATTGCCCCTTCCTTTTCAGCACTGATTTTTCCCTCCTGCACTGTCAGTGTTTGCTCTGCACCTTTTGCTGTGTCAGAGGCAGCAGCTGTGGTGGAAGAGCAGTGAGAGGGACTAGCTGTGCTGCATACCAAGGGTGAATGTACCAGGGAGAAAACGCATCAGATAATAAGGTATGATGTGGCCATAATCTCCATTCTGGGGGCAAATCAGTTTGAAAAACTATAGTCCTTTCGGTTATATCTGAAAACTGAGCTCTTTGTACATCAGTTGCTGGAATGGACGCTGTCCACAGTCGATGGTAGAGCAGCTCAGCTCAGCTACATGTGCATAATGCTTTTCTGTGAAGGCATCTATTACACAGCAGCAGCATGCCATGCTGTTACAGACCAGCAGAGATTATTTCCAAAGCCCAACTTTGTACCTGTACCACCTCAGGAACAGGCACAGTCTGGATCTAACTGAAGAGCAGACCAGCAGCAACCAACTCAGGAATGCAGCATGGCCATGTCTGGCTGGGACTAAAGGCTGGTGCTGCGGGTTCCACTATTTGGGCCATTTGAGTAAAACAAGCAGAAAAACATTAGTTATTGAACTCTCCCTCCTTCCTTTTTCCTCTTCCTTCTCACTGCTCTACTTCTGTGCGGTTGCTTCAGCAGCTGATTTTCTCACCTCAGCCTCATTCTGCAATATACCCTAATTCCTGCCTAGTTCCCCCTCCATCTTGTTCCTGACTTTTTTTCTTCTGTCACTTTTTTGCCTTCCTATGTCTCATCCTGTGTTTCAACCTCTTTTTTCCTAACCCCTCTTTTTGAACCAGTTTCCCAGCTTCCACCGGTTGCCTCAATCTGTCCTGTAGCCAGCTGCCCATATGAGCTCCTCTCTCATCACTGACCCAGAGCTCCTTTTCCCTGCCAGTCCTTCCTTTCTGTCTCCATTAATCAATGCTACATCCACATGGCACTCAGGAGGCATCAGTGCAAGTGCCATAGATGTACTCAGACCATTTCAAGCATGCCAGGTCTGGCACAAAGCCAGCAGAGTGATCCCGAGGGGATCAGGATCAGCAGTGTAGGCAGCCAGCAGCAGCCCTGGCTGCTTAGGATGCAAATGCTGTTGGCAGCAGCACTGCAGCCGCTGGACTTCGTGGCCCTCATGAAGGTCAAGAGGAACCAGCAGTTTAAGGTGAATGAAAGAAGCAGTGTAGTGACCCCAAAATCTCAAGGCTGAGTTTGCAGTGGGTCAGCCAAGGTGCACTGCTGGCTCAGAGCCTCTGATTGCTCCATGCTCCATAACTGGAGATAGTCCTTCATGTGTAGAGGGTGGCTTGTTTTACCAAACTACCTTACACAAGGGTTTGGGCATATGCTGCTTTTATTTTAATGTTGTACTGTGTTTCCGTCTTCTTTTTCTCTCCTCACAGTATCTCTTTTCCTTTTACTTATGGAAGCTTTTACTACTCATTTTTCTTAATTATAACAGTATAATGATAGCAAAAATAAGGCAACTGCTAACAAAAAAGTTATTTCTAATGAAGCTATTAAAAAGAGGAACACTTAGATTTTGAAATATTTATCTACGCTCAAAGTAAAGGCATCATATCTGCATAAAAATGTTAATTTTAACCTCTACTGTTGAAAATCCAGGTGCAGCTCTTTGTGAAACATTTTCTACAAGTTTCTAATCTATCCCACAAGAGATGCAAAAATACCTACACTGAGAACACTAGACACCTTTTCTAAATCTGCAGAATTAAGGCAATAGAAGCATAGAGGCTTCCCCTCCTTTGAGCCTCTATCACAAGCCTGAACACCCTTTTCCAGATTTGACTTTCTAGCACTACTCAGGGCTTTATGATGAGTGGAGCGGGACCTTATTGATAGCACTTAATCCCAGCCGTAGTAGCCTCAGACCTTCATCCCACACAGCTGAGCTGGAGTGGTATGTGGCTGCCTTCCCCAGGAAAGCTTCTTCCTCTGCCAGCACTGGGGCAAAAGCTTTGGAGTGCAGATTTACTTTAAAAGCTTACCTCAAAATTGACCAATGCAGCAAACACCAAGCTCAGCCTGAGGTGAGCGGGCTAC
Source organism: Forpus xanthops (assembly GCA_032466535.1). NCBI lineage: Eukaryota > Metazoa > Chordata > Aves > Psittaciformes > Psittacidae > Forpus > Forpus xanthops. The sequence continues at coordinate 59,380 of JASSUY010031095.1, read as the reverse complement.
GGAGCAGGGCCCTGCCAGGGTGGCTGTACCAGTAGGGAATACAAACAGGCTGAGCACCCAGTCCTCATGCAGTCAGGGGTACAGATGGGCACATGGGTGACATGGCCTCACAGGGCTGGTTTGGATTTTGGGACTGGGGGCACACCCTCACAAGCTGTCCTCCATCAGGCTGCAGTGAAAGGGCATGGAGGAGGGTGCTGGGCAGCCCCTGGACTGCTCCAGACCAGCCAAGCAAATCTCCAGGTTTTTGGGGTCCATCTGCCACCAGCATCTTCTCAGTAGGAAAAGGGGAGCGGAGGACTTCTGCTTCCCTGAAATTCTTGTTGGATCCAGAGAGTGGCTCCATCGCCTCACAGGGCTGAGGGCTGTGTCTGGGAGAAGAGTACAAACCCCAGCTCTTTTGGCTTTACTGTTGTAGAAATCTCCCAGAATTCTGGCTTTGAAAGGAGCAAACTTCACCTCCCTGTGCAGATGGGCACAAACCTGAGAGTGCCAGCGACACTGGTGGTGCTTTGCCATAGGCAATGCTGTGAGACTCCTACTCCTCAGGCAGCGCCTTGACCTGCAGCAACCTTGCTGCATGCTTATGAGGGCTCTCCTGCATGCTAGGGCATTTTGGACACCCGTCCGTCGGCCTGGGGAAGGAGAGTGATTGATGGCTTTTCTTTTTTCAAGTGCAAAAGGAAGTAAAAACTTTATTTCTTTCTCCCTCAGAGATTATTTATGAGACATTGTCTCAGATACTGCCAGCTGATATCCTTTGGCGTCACTACCACTTAGTGCACTGAAGATGCCTCAAGGTGTGTCAGTCGTGCTTCACGTCGGCGTGCCTTTATGTATCTCTTTGGCTGAGATTGAAAGGTACAGTTTCTAAATCTCCCGGTGACCCATTTTGCATGGATCACCGGTGCGCTAGAATGTAGCTGCTCCTTCCCATCGTGTTAATGCAAGTTTGCCCGTGTTCAAAGCAGCCTGTGTTCCACGTGCCACAAGGAGCACACAGGGAGAGCTTGCATTTGAGTATCTGGGTGAAACGGGCATGGCTGCTCACCCACAAGTGACTTCCACAAGTTACATGCTTTAGGTGCTTTCATTGCTGTATCGTGGTTCTTTTATTTAAACTCTGTAAATTCTTTGGCTTGATAAACACAGGCAGACAGCTGGATTACATCCTTCTGGGGCTTGCAGTCAGGAAGCACAGTGAATGCTCCCAGACTGCGGAGGCACCCGCTCTTCCCCAGTCCCATGCTACCCCCCAGGTTAAGCTGGGCAGCAATGCTCAGCACTCAGTGCGTCAGCAGGAAAAGGACCAGAGTGCCTGTGAGGAAGCAACTCAGCACCACCCATGGTCACAGCCTGCCTGCTGCAGTGCCCTTGAACCAGTCCTGGGGACGGCCCTAATGAATACTTCCAGCACAGCCCTGTGTCTCCACATGCTGTGCCAGCTGCGTGCTGCCCTGTCTGTCTGTGTGCTGGGCTGGCCAGGAGGGTGGCGGGAAGGAAAACCCTTGGGGTTTTGCCTGTAGGCCCAGCTGTGATGGCAGATGGGATTCATGGGCAGCGCCAGCCCCAGGCATGCTCAGGCTGCCTCCGAGGGCAATGCAAACGCAGTGCACCTGCCTGCAGGGCACCCTGGCCTTCAGAACCCTTTCAAGGCTGCCTGGCTGGGGTACAATATAAACCTGGCGCTGATTTAGTCCAGGAGCTGGTTCTGCTGGTGTGAGTCATTTAACCACATAAGCACCCCATGACTCTGACTCCCATTTCCACTTTGTGGCCTCCTTCTCCTACTCCACAGTGGAAATGATGGTCTGATCCTGTCCTGAAGCTGCCTGGGCATGGACCACAGCAGAGAAATGTTAGGAAAACAAGGAAGCCTTCAAGGGATGGCCGAATGAATCTGGGTGAATGGATCAGATCCTCCCCATCTTCTTTTGTCATGCACACATTATCCTCTAATTTTATTTCATGGAAAAGTGGGTCTTGAAATTAATGCTGCGTTAAGAGGCATGTGGCAGCTCATACCGTCACATCGTGTTCTTGCCAAGCAACAACCATATCTTTGTCATGATTCATATTTTCAAACTCTCAGTAAGAAAAAATCACCTAACAGTTTTGCAGTGGCTCGGCTGGGGGCAGCTCACATCTCTCTGAGCCTCATTTGCCCAGCTAAAGCAAACCAGGAACTCTAGACATGAAAAGTTTTTAATGAAAAATTAGACTGTGATGTAGCCGCATGGTTCTGTCCTTTCCTGGGGGCACAAGAGGCTCAGTACCCTAAAACCATCCAGTAAGTCCAAATGAGCTGGGATTACAGCATGGGAGTGAGAGCTTAGGTGGGGACCTCGCTGCCTTTGCCCAGGTCTATCCCTACCAGCTTTTGTTTTTTCCTTCACAGGGTTTTTCAACTGGGAAGTGAGGATACAGGCAGATGAACAAGTTACTGCAGGGAAAACAAGGGGTGTGAAAGTTCAGCATCTCAGCCACTGCCAAGATACTGCTCTTGTGTATTCTTTAACCTCCTCATAAACACAAATTCACTTCCCCTCTCCTGCAAGGGATGAGATATCTGGCTTTTGCTCCAAGGTACCGCAGGGAAAGAGAGTGCACATGGACACGTGCCACTTTACTCAAACTGTGAGTTGATGCTACCTTGTCCTGCAGTTAGTCGGCTGTCTCACTAGACTCTGCGGCACAACAGGTTAATTTCCCTAAAGGCCCCCCAGTGAAGTTCTGGTTCAGGTGGGGAAATAACATGAGAGCTTCCCTGCTCGAAGGCCTTTGCCCCACAGCCACTTGCAGGCAGCAACCTGGCTTGACTGAAATTCTTCAGGTTTCAGCAACAGGAAATTGCAGATGAGAGAATGCGCTGTAAAGCACACTTCCACAGTTCCAGTTGCAAGCTGTGAAAAGTAGCAGCTCCCCAAGCCTACAGCTCTAACACTGCTATTGATACTGGTTTTTCTAATAGCATTGAGATCAACAGAGGATCAGGGCAACTTTCCAATCACACTCAAGAAACCCCATTCCAACCATCACATGGTTTGCTGTCTAAGCATCCTAGCCAGCCCTCAAGCACACTACAATGTTCCAGCCACAGGAGAGAAGTTTAGGAAGGTGACTTTATTTTAAGATGGAATTTGAGGGCTTTTTTCTCTGCCAGGCAGCAGCAGAGGTGCTCTGAAATGCTCCTCACGGCAGTGATAGTTGCTGTTCAGGGGCCATGAAAGGGCAAATTTCAGCCAGTACATTATTGCTTCTCTTTGGAGAGTCCCAGGGACTATTCTCATACAGGTTTGCTTTGGAATACTGATGGGGAGAAGATCCCTGCCCCAGAATCATGTGGGCTTTGTAAACTGCCATTTAAGCATTTAGAGGACTTAACACCACTCTGGTTTTAATTTAGACAGTGTGTGGTAGTACAAAGATGGGTCAAGATGATTGAATTAACTCCCAGGACTCCCTACAGCAATAGGGCCTGAAAAGTGTTCCCCCTCAAAGCAGCCAGGAGATGGTTGGGCACATGGCTGGCAGGACCAAGGTTGGCTGATTTCTGCCCCATGGTGAGGCAGGGACCCTTCCTGTTCTCTGCGGACAATAAGCCCCGTCCTGGGAGCGGACTGGTTTCAATATGGGGCTCTCCATCTTGATCCAGTTTGGATGGGTCAAGACATGTTGAGACATGCCCTTTCAATATGCTGCATTTTATTAAAAACAAAGTAGCTGGTGGCCAGATTGTAAAACTAGGTGGGCCTCATTTGTCTGTCCCTACTGTAAGCGAATGAAACCTTCAACATATCCAAACTCCTACCTTTTTACCCATTTGAATGAAAAAACATCACTAATAAAAGAAAATGACTCACCTAATGCTAAACCTGAGCTCTGCAGATCAGCTTTGATCAAATTCACTGACATTTAGATAACTGCATTATTATAACTAAAACATCTTTTAAAGGGTTTTTTTTTTCCAGACGCCCATTCTTTAAACTTCGCTTTGATCACTGTGCATATCCTTTTCAGCAGAAATTTGTCCACAGAGGGCGATTTTTTTTCATTTGTTTTTCATATGGATTCTCTTTCCTTTGTTCATATTTTAAATCAGTGAAGCTACCCTTCGAGCTAACCCTTATAATAAAAACGCAGCTACTGTGTGGCTTTTAACAACTCATTTAACCCATCTGCATCTCCGCATTCTTGTTAGCAACCCAAGGAAACTAACACTTATTTATGTAATGAGGCTGATCATGAGGCTTAATTAGATATATTTTTTTGGTTGGCTAAAGTAAACATTTCAGAAGGGCAGAGCAGGGAAGTGGAAGGCTCTGTTACAGTGGTCAAACCCCACCAATTTGTAATGTTACAACAGCAGTGTTACAAAATGCTGTTTAAGAGAATGTTTCTTTCAGAAAGCACTTTTGAATTAGTTCAAGTGCTCCAGTTTCCAAATAAGGGTCACAATCCGAGATAATTAAAATAAATGGAAGCTGGAATGTGTCAGGACAATTCCAAACGAACAGATTGAAATCACTGGAGTTAGGAGGGCAAAAATTAACCAGTGTATGAATATGTGCCTGCATACAAAGCTCAGCTTTAAATGGTGAGGAGGGCAAAGTTTGACTTTTGGTGTGGAAAAAAATTCACACCTCATCGATGCAATGAAGTTAAGTTTACCATTAGAAAAAAACACATTTGTAACGAATTTTTCCCTTTCAAACAGGCAGGAAGGCTGTTTAAGTTTTAATTTGCTGATTGCCTATCATTCATTGTGATTTGACCATCCAGCTGGGGAAGGTAGATGCTGCACATTCATTCCCAAAGTGGGCGGCTGTCAGGCTCTAGAGTCAAGATAGTACTTATTAGTGGTTTTTTACAGCATGGGCAGAGTTCTTGTTATAGCATGTAACAGAGGTGGATTAACCGCAAATAATCTTCAAAACTTTGAAGTCTAAAGCTGCAGCACCTCTTACCGTATTCTAGGAAGAAGTGAGTCTGTTCAAATAACCTTTGCTGGTGAGATTCTTCCCGTCCCGTACCAAAGTGCAGCCTTTCAGACTCGTGTGACTGCCTGCGCGGCCATTTTGTGAACACGTATGCATGTCATCTGACAGCGCGAGCCCTTAAACTCTGCACCGCTTCTGTCACAAATGAAACCATTTATGAGCACACACATTTGCAAAGATCAGGCTCTGTGATCATCAGCTCCACACCGAGCTTCTTAGGGATGGCTTGCTTTCCCAAAACACTTTAGGCTGAGGATCCCCATTGTAAATCCCTAAGGATTTAGGAACCCTAATGTAAATCTGCTTTAAACAGGAGATATTAATTTTTTAACGCAGACATTCTCTAATATTTTCATGATGTGGCTCATACCTTAATAGATAGCAGTTGCGATGCAGACCTAGCTGCGCAGCCCGCAGTTGCACAACATATTTGCGGTAATAAGAACCTTCGCCGACATGGAAAAATAGTATTAAGAAAATTAATGTAAGGAAAATCTGTAATGGGTTTTTGTCTGTGTCTAATGCAGCTTAGCAGTTAGCAGAAGGAAGGAATTTTGTGCCAGGTGAGTAGCCAACTCCTCTGAAATCATGTTTCTTTGACTGCATTTTAAGACCTGCTGTTTTGACTTAGTGCATCAGAAGGAAGATCTGCTTTGTAAACAACAGCATGAAACATCTCACTCAGGATTCCGCCTGGCAATCTCAGCTGTCAGAACCTTGCCCACAAAAAACAATCCCTTGGCGCAAGTGTTTTTCATGTTGGTGCCTTTTCTGCCTGGGGAGGTGTTTTGAAAGCTCAGAACTTCAGCAGGGCAGGAGAGCAGATTTCTACCTACCAGTGTCAATGTGAAAGGAAATGCTATCTTTTCATTTCATTGCAGCAGCTGTCAAGTCCTCTGGCAAAACAGAAGTAGCAGTTATCCCAATAAGAAGGGCTGCTCTGCTTATTTATTGCATTTTCAAGGAGCATAGTGTCATAGCAACACTGCAGCAGGCAAACACTGTTCAGTACAACAGGGGAAGAAATCCTGGATGGAGACTGACCTTCTCTGCTGCCCACCCCAGCCTCTTGTGCCTACTGCCCTCCCAGCACACAACCACCACCCCATCGGGCAACGCTGATGCTGGTATTGGCTTTTGTTCAAGGTGATCTGTAAAAGGCAGAGTGAATTAGATATTAGGATTTTTTGTCTGCTGCCTGGGTTTCTCTTGAATCATGTGTGGAGGAAGTCTTGCATGTTTTTCACCTTTTTGCTGCTAGGAAGGTAGGTACCAACCCCTTTGATTTCCTGGCAGCAGTGGATGTTAGAGATGATGGAAGCACAAGGTATTTCACATGCAGGAATCCAGGGGGCAAAGAATTCTTGGAAGAAAAGCCTTAATTTTCATTTTCTTTTTTCCATTTTAGACATCTTGAAACTGTTAAGCTTTGTTTAGCTCCTACCTAAATTCCTTGAAAACAATACTTAGCGAGAGGGAGGGATTTGTTGGTAAACATTGTGTATTGCCTGCTATTCTTCAAGAACTGGGCACACTCCTAACAGCCTTCTGAGACCTCCCTGAGAGACACTAATTGCAAGAAGAAAGGTTGTATTTGATTGATAAGAAACTTGTCTGTGCGCTCAAATAAAAAGAGCAGCAGATCCAGCTCCCTTATCTCCCTTCCTTCTTTCATTTCAAATCACCTTTAGCATCAGGCCCAGTCCTGCAGCTGCTGCGTCCAAGCAGGTCTCACTGAAACCAGCCATGGCTGCTGATCAGCTCTGGGTGCAGAATGAGGCCCTGTCTTTCCAAATGCCCTCCCTTCATCCTTTCATTTCCATAGACAAAGGAAGTGGCAAATGAAAATAAATAATTTTCTGCTCTTATTAAAAATGAAACAGATGACAGAAGTCCTCTGAAAGTGAAAAATAATGATTGCAACATTGTTTTTCTTTGAGAAAATCTCTGCTGCTCATCCTTCCATTACTGAGAATGCATGTAAGCGCAGAGGAAAATGCTTGTTTTATCATGGAACTGACTGTCCTGGAAATCCCAAAGGACGCATCACGAATGCTGTGAAGGTCTTTCAGGATTTGGATAGCCAGTTTTACCCAGATCAGAAACAATTTATTCTCCATAACTAATTCAGAGTTATGAATTACTAATTAATTCACCATAACTAATCTTTAACTCTAGCAATGTGTTAATACAGCATCATCACAAATATCGGAGGCAGTTTGATTATGTTGTTCAGAAAGAATATATTTATATAATTATAAAATGCAAACATTGGTGTCTTATGTCCTGTTCATGCTCATCTGATTTGTTTTCATACCCAAATATTTGCATTAACTTAATTTTAGCATCATACAGATAGTTAATTCATATACAAAAAGAAACAGAGTAATGCAAAATACTGTAATCTCCCTCTCCCCCCCTGGGCTGATATCATTAAAATCAGTTTTCATTAGTTCTCTATGGTTTTTTATATAGAGTAAATCACACATATATTTTCAGATACATATATATTACTCCCCAAATATATGATGTTTTGTGATTAAAACAGTTGCATTTGTCATCAGAAATAGCAAAACATGGACTTGATCCAACTTATTTGCAGTTTTCTGTCACATAAATGCAGTAAAGAAATACTAAAATATTATACTCACCGTAGTACAGAAGAATATTTTCGTTCGAGATTTTAAATCCTATACTCATCTCCAGTAGAAAGCACTATTTTATCTTGCATTACCATATTCCTTTCTCATCAGAAAATTACTCTTTATATTCTCATAAAACATTTGGCAGACCCGTAAAGATAAAAATATGCACAAAGAACAGATGACAAAAATTTATATCAAACAATGCATATCAAAGAGAAGAAACTCCACTTCCCTTTTGCTACCTCCACCTGTATATTTTAACATTAATCAAATCATTATTACGTCGTTGCTAGCAGCCACAAATGGTTTGCGTTAATTTCTTCTCATTCAAAATGATTTTTATTTTATCCTTAACCATCATTATATCATAATAATATGCTAATAAACATTTTAAAAAGTTGATAAAGAGCACTTTCAGTTTTTGTTAGGTGAACCCAAAATGAAAAAAAAAACATCACAAGAGAGGAAAATATGAAATCTCAATTAATCTTAACCAGAAGTCCAAGTAACGACAATATTGAACAGGCTTTGCAATACTTAATATTCCCTGAAAATGTTTAAAATCCACATGTGAATAGAAAGTAATTTCTCGCTTGACTTCGCTGACCCAGAATTGTCAGTGGAATAAAAAGTTCAGCAATTCCTAAAGGTAGCAAAGTATGATTTGCTCTGATTTCAGCTGAAGTTATCAATTTATCTATATCTGTCTTTTCTCTCTTTAAGAAAGCAGAGAGGATTTGCTCGTTCATGGTCTTTAAAAACACTGTCTTATTTTCATTAAGCTAAGCCCACTGCTGATGTAATTCTTGCATTACAAAGGTCTTAATTTAAACCATGACATAAATGCTTTTCATCAGTTGATTTTTTGTTCTTTGTGCCAAATTTCTTGCATTTTTAAAATAAAGACTATGGTGTATAATAACTGCTGCGGGACAGGCTGCTTTATTCTTCAATATGAAAGACAAATGGGGTGTGACATGCATACGTTTCAACATGCAGCACTTACTTCTTTAGGACCTTTACTTTTTCCACTGTTTTCTCAGTAGACTGTTTCACTTCCTTTGACTCAGGCCTAATGATAACACTGGATTTGAAGCACGGTTCTCGGCGTTGAGCACACTGACGGGACCAAGAGGTGAAAAGTGCTTCTAATCTCTCTCCTCTTTCTTTCTCCCCCTTTGCCCCCCTTCTCCCTCTCCTTGCCTTCCTCTCCTTCCTTTCCTCCTCCACTCAAGGATTTGGGGTCTGCAGATGATAATTTACAGGGCGTTTTGGAAGCAGGGTGGGGATGCATTCCTAACACCCCAAATCCTGGTTTGCATTACACATTAGGGATTTCAAAGCACACCAAGATTTAATCATAATCAGAAAGTAGAGAAATCGCTCCTACAACATTCTGCAGCGTTGAGCCCTTTTTCTTTTTTCCCTTTAGTATCACTGTAATTAATATAGCAAAATTGTATTGTCATCGTGTCATGCTATCATTGCAATGATCGATGAGCTATGCTAGTGCATCTGGGAAAACCGCATGACTTGTTTAGTTTGGGCATTATTTCGAGTTTAGGAGCGTGGTTAATTTTTGGAGAGAGTCAAAAGACAGCAGCTCCAGCTGTTTCTCTACTTAAATGTGAACGTACAGAAGAAATTCTTCTTGATTAACTTTACTACAAGCAATCAAGATTTCAATGGAAAGGATGGAAATATTTTAATTAAGCAGAAGTTTCAATGTGGTCTATGCTGAAACCAAACAGCAGTGTTAGTTCACTGATCTCCACAAGACAGTATTCTCAGATACAGAACAGATTTAGGAAACCTCACGTGAATTTGTAGAAATAATAAAATCTTTTAACCAACTCTGCATCTACTGCATTTTAGCAGATGTTGACCTGGTACTTCTATACTTGCCCTGGCTTTATACTTTGTCCTTAAACAAATGCTCCTAAAAATTGCTGAAGACAGGATACAGTGATAGATTGACCTTTATTCTGTCAAATTTCTTGTATAACGCAAGACATTCAATGAAATGTGAAAAGTATCTTCTTTTAATCTGTAATTAATATTAGTTGGTGTAATTTAAATACATTAATTTTATTTCCTGCACCAGAGGATTCATCATCAATAAAATGGAAGACAGAAGAATAAATATTTTTCTATTAAATACTTCAGACTAAAATATGTTGCCTATTTCTAAATTGCAGTCTATATCCATAAAGTTGGATATTATTTGGCTTGTTATTTTATCTTTCCTCATTTATGCACTTTATTGCCTGTGCAAAATGCTTTTGTATGGACCCAAGCAGAAGAGGAGAGCTGAGTTATTCTTTAAGGGTGTGTTCATCTTTACATTTTTAAAACCTTTTTTTGATAGATTTATATCAAGGCTGAAGTAATTCACCCTGGGACAAAACTTGGCATCAAAACTTTTAAATACAAGCACATTTCTCTTTTGATTTTGTTTTTTTTTTTTTTTAAGAAAATTCAAGAATCAGTCGGCATGTTCTTAAAGGCAAAAGTTTAAGTCCTGATCCATTTGAAGTCAATGCAAGTTTTGCCATTGACTTCAGCAGAGCCAGGACTTCTTTCAAAAGATGGAAACCAATTACATTTAGTATTTTCAGATGGAAAATTTGTGCTTGTATAAATTTAGGTTGTTTCTTGGGGGGAGGGGGCAATTATTGTATAATCCATAGAAGGTATCTCTGGATATCTTTTTGCTAAGTGACTATCTTTTTTTCATTAAGATAAGTAACAGTTCAACATATGTGGTTACTTAGGAAATTCCTCAGGATCTTTAGTGGAGTCTTTTGGGATAAGAGATGAAATCAGCCGTTGTCATTCATGACAAAGATCCCACATAATTTTTCCAAAGACTTTGGCATGCCAATGAGGGTGGATAAGCATGAGTGATTGTATTTTGCCCATGCACTTTCCATCTGAGGTTTGGATCTGAGGTGGGACTTTTGCATTTTCTACTCTCAGCTCTTATCAGGTATCAGTTCACATTTAGTAACTGACACCTTTAGCCAGGCCAGGAGAGATGTGAACTGAGTTAACTTGCTTTGCTTCACAGGAAGATGAGGTTATTATTGGCAAAATCCTGCTTGCCTTAATCAAAGAACAAAACCTGACCCCCTTTGGAAGATGTTACGAACTGCTTGTGTGAGATACCTGCAGGATGAGACCTGAGATCCAGCCTCTCCCTTCCCCAGATAAAGCTTTTCGAAAGAGATTTATTGTACTGCAAACCTGTCCTCGCATTCCACCTGGGAGTACAGCCCCAGTGGAGTACAGCCCCACTTGTGTTCAAGTCTTAGTGATACTAAAGCTATCCCAGGTAAATGACACAATTTCTGTACGAGAGATGGCTAGTTCAACCAGGCCTGCCCCACACTTCCTCACTCAGACCCTCTGACCCCCAGTGCTCCCTTCCCTGGGGGTTTAACTCCATGCATGGAGCCTTTGGGCTGAACCTAGCTGCTGTAGAAAGGGCAGCTCCTTCCCTATGCTGGCAGGGAAGGACAAAGCCTGGCTCTGCCAGTTAGGACTGGTATTCCTGCAAGTATTTCACAAGGTTAGAAATGGGGCCAGTGTATTGTCATAGTCTGGTCCGAGAGGTGAGCCAGCATTTAAGGCCTTTTTGGGTGTTTCCTTTGGATGTGAGATTGATGATAAATCCTCTGGTGCAATGCTGTTTATTTACAGAGAATAAACAGTCTGCTTTCCCAAACCTGAGGAGGGATCAGCAGCGGCACACAATGTCTTTTCCCAGAATCCCTGGCCAGCATTTCCAGAGGGTTTTCTGCTGAAAGAGAGCTCTGCTCTCTGCTTTTCTCCCTGGCTCTGAAGTCAGCGCTCACTCAGCTTCCCCCTGGCTGCTATCTCTTCAAAAACCCAGATTCTATGGATTTGTCTCTCCATTGCCCGTACACCTCACGTTTACACTGACAGAGACCAGGCTCACACACAATGTAGTTACTCGGGTTGTGTAACCCAGGGAAGACCAGAGCTTCCAAGTGTCTCCCCTGTTCCTCAAAAATTATGTGAACCTGAACAAACCGGGTCAGTGGTACCACGTCACAGCCACCCCCTTGCATCCTGGGCACGAGTATGACAGAGCTGCCCTTGGTGTGTGTACCCTGGCTGCCTGCCCCTTCCAAATGCTCAGCAGAAAGCTGGGTGAGAATTGCCACCTAACAGTGCAGCTAAATAGCTCCTTCTGCTAGATACACATGTACCGTGGCCTTTTGAGCTCAAGTGTGTATCCTACCATGCTCATGATGAACAGAATATCACAAAGCCTTGAAAATGTGAGTGCTGACAGTAAGCCCTGAGTAAGCCTGAACAGTAAGTTGGACTCGGCTAAAGTCAGCGATTGTTTTGTGAGCAAACACAGAAACAGAGCCAAGAGAGTGAAAGGCTCAGCTTTTGTTCCTTCCTCCACATATAATGTTTTCTTTCACTAATGCATTCTGCAAATTAAGACCTTTAATCTCTTGGCCGTTCTCTGTGTGCAAATGGACTATTGCAGTGAGTAGCTGTCTTCACACATACACTTTCATCACTTTATTCTTTCCATCCTTTTTTGGGAAATAACTGTATTATATGTTCACTAGTTTGCACTGTTAAAATTCTTTTATATCCCCATAGCATCGAATAATAGTTTTGAATTTATAATATATAGCTCTAGACCCCTCATCCGAATTTGCATATGTATGACCAAAACCATTTTGTTGCTGTCTAGATAAAACATTTTCTAAGATTTTAGAAGTTTTTTTTGTTTTGCTTTGTATTTTTACATCAGCGTGCTCTACAAAGCCTAACATAGATCACACAGCAACTAGATGTTGCAGGGACCGACAGGCAGCTCCACAGCAATAGGATACTGCATTGTGCTGCTGTCTTTTGGGGTACAATGTTAATATTACCTTGTTCTTCATTGGCATAGTCCTTCCACAGCTGCCTTGGCAGAGGGCTATCTTCCCACCTTCTCATCTCCACATTTATGATCTGTTGTGTTAAGGATGTGAACAAAGACATCTGATTGATGTTTTTGCAGTTTCAGTTAAATATGTAAGGTGTTTCACAGTGTAATGACAATGTCATTTTAATTTCAGTTGGTTTTAGTGTATGTAGAAATAACATGCTTCTGTATGGATCTCCTGGTTTTTAAATATTGTAGCCTTTTTAGCTTGTTGCTCAGAGTAAACACTGGCTTCTGTACATGCATCCTGCTCTCCATCTGGTATTCTGAGATTGCAAGCAGTAGTAGAAAAGGTGGGGCTACAGACATCAAAGATACTCATACGTCTTGAAACTGAGCACAGTGCTAAAATCCTTTTAATGCTTCTGTGGGAAAGTGTCTCCATATGTCATCCCATGTATTTTCTTTGCTATTTAAAGTATTGCTTAATAGTACACTAAGCTGGTGGAAAACTATTTGCTTTGTTGGGTTAGTTCTACCTTGGCTTATGCAGGGCTGGGTAAGCACCAGGGCCAGCTGGGGGTGGGAGAAAGAGTGATGGGGGCACCTGGAAGGCAATGGGGCTTCCATTGCTGGGAAGGAGAGATCAGCCCAGCAGAGTGGGGTGAAATCCTTGGCTGGCTGGGAGGTATTGAAGTGGCGATGTAACCAGATTTGCTCTTCATCAGCTGCATGAGCTTCCTGTGAGTAGGTGGACTCTATCTTCAGACTGGTCCCACCTCATCTCCCTATATTGAGCCTTGCCCCTTTTGGATTGCTCTTCCCAGTTTCATGCTTTCTCTCTTCTTAGCAATTAGAACATCTTCCTGCAAACCTGCCCTCTCATTTTTTGTCTTCTCTCTGTCTTCTCTTTTAACAAGTCTCCTGGAAACTCCTTCTTATGCTCTCCTACTGATTTCAAAGGGCTCTTTCAGATTTTGACTTTGATCTCCTTTCCCATTTTCTCTAGACTTCATCTCTGGACAACCTTCTCCAGGACACAGAAATGTAGAAGTCATTATTTTGCTAATGATTAATAATCCTACTGTGCACCTCCTGCCTCATTCTCCTGACTTTCACTTTCAAGTAAAAAAGCCTATCCTTTCCAGTTTCTGAAATCTGAGTCACCACACAGCCAGAAACATGGAAGTGATGAGACTGGAGGGAGAGTTGCTCCTTTAGTTTAGTCATTTCTCTGGACTTTTTAGTCAACTTCCTTTAGAACATTTATTTTTGCAATTTGGGTTTATTGCTCCCCCCTCATCTGTAACCACAGATCAAATGTCATGCAAGACTTTGTCCTTCTTAGATCTGTTACTTCTTTTCCACCCCAGTACATGGTGACACCTGTTGTGTCTTTCCAGCTTTTGCACCTCTGGACCGGCAGTGTCCCACAGATTCCCTTTAGCCATTCTTTGACACCATTTGGGCTACTGTGCTTTCTTGGCTGCTGCCCTACTCCTGTAAGACACCCCAAACAAGAAATCAAGTTGAGAGGTAGGTCATTCAGAAAGGATGTGATAAGCCTGACAAGACTGTCAGCCTAGTTATCACTGTTCTACCGGTGTTATTGCAGTGGTCAGGAGCCCTACTCTTGCGCTAGGACTTCTCTTATACAAGAGAAGGTTACGTTGATGAAAGTCTTTGTGGTCATACTGTTCAGTTCATCCCTAAATCTCCTCTATGCTCTCTTCACTGTCATCCTGAAAGATGTGATCAGAGTGCACGAGGCTGTTTGTATGAACGCACTTGGTACAACCCTGGCTGCATGTTGCACAATTATGCCTTTGATGTCAGTGGTTGCAGTCAACTTCACATGCACTTTTTTATTACAGTATCCCAGGAGAAGTTAGAACCCTTCAAATACAATGTTTTTATGGGAATAAAGGTGGTGTTTTTTTGTACTTGACTTTTGAATAGATGATAGAAAATTTCAAGGCTTCTGCTAGAATTTAACTGTAATATGGATTTGATGCAGAGGTGACATTGTCAAACAGTAATGAACTCCAAACCTAAAGGATGTGTTTGCCATCAGTTAGAGTTATCCTGAGGAATTTTTCTAAATCTTCCTACTCATAAACCACACATGACTCGAGCTTCCCATACAAGAAAACTCTTTATTCTCTCTCCCCTGCACCCTTGTTATATTACAATATATATAATAATTAATTTTAATATATAAATATGTAATTATATTATCCAAAGATCTGCACTTATGCAAAAATACTTTTGACCATACAGAAACTGGGTGCCTATACTTCCTGCTGCTTACCTAAAAGATTTCATAGCATTTCAGTCTGAAAAGCTGAGGTCTCACACCTCCTCATGAGGCAGCCTGGTACTGAGCTACAAGAACTGTTTTGCATTTGGGAAGGCTGAAGAAGGGATTTAAACAAGCTAACTCTGTACATTCAGGACTTGAAAAATGCTGGTCCATAAATAAAAACTTCTCAGAGAAATCAAAGTCTACTCACTTTATTGGAAGTGAAGCATTCTTTCTAGCCAAAGGAATGCACACAATTGATCCCTCTTGGTTTTCTGGGTTTGAAAATTCAAATACAAGAGAAAGTATCTCACTCTTCTATCGAGGGATATATTTTCCTGCATTGATTTGACCAGGGCTGTACCAGTATAAGTGAAGATAGCACTTGACTTGACCCTGTGTTCGTGCTTATATCATTGCCCCTATACACAGAGTGGAAACTTGCTGGATTTTTTCCATTAGGAGGAGAAATTGATGATAGGAGTCAGGAATGTGTTTGGTTTATTTACAAAGCATGTACTCAGAATCTTGTTACTCTGAATGCAGTAGAAACAAACAACAGGCACTTTTCTTACTCAGAGTTTCCAAGCTTGCTTCTGTAGTGCAGCATGTTCCCCATAGAGCTGTGCCGCTATGGTTTGGGCTCCTCACAGGACTGCTTCCCTGGCTGCTGTTATGGATGCTGAGACATGCACACACGCATCCCCCCTCCATCTAACCATCTGACTTCCCAACCTCTACGTCCCACACTGGATTCTGGTTGAGCGCAACTTACTTCTGATTGAGCTCTGGCACAATTCGAGTGGCATCCTCTGCTGTCTCCGGCCTCCTACTCCTGGAGGGACTAAATTGCTCTTAATTTAGCTCAGAGGACAATCTCATGAGCTTTTCTAAGGTATGTGACTGTAGATTAAAAAAATCTGCTGCCATGAAAATTCCATATAGATACAACCCACACTTGCACTTGCACCCGCATGCACACACGTGCACTCGCATGCACACACACACACACAGAACTTCTGAGCCTGTAGTAACTTGTAGCGTAACAGAATTACAAAACAGTTTCATAGTTGTCTGAATAATTTCCAGTTCTCAGTTCCTTTATTGTAGGCAAGCTTTCACGCTAGTTTTACAACAGCATAGCTTATCTCAGATCTGTGGCATGAACTTCTGTCAAAGGAATATGAATTAATGATGGCAAAAAGTCTTGACAGTTAAGTATCATTTCTGAATGCCTGCAACAAGACAATGTTCTCATGTTTCAAACAAGTGCTAATTTCTATGGTATTGAGCCAGTCAACTCTTCAGCTCTACTAATCACATTTTGATAGGAAGATGCAATGTATAATGTCAGGAGATTTTTCTTCCTGTGAAAAAGTCCCCCAAGCTTTACAAGCTAAAATTTGGAGATTATGGACAGGCACAGTTACACTGTGCTGTGATTCTCAGCTCGCAGTCTTTACACTTTTTCCATTTTAAGTTTTGTAGCAAGGAATGTTAGAATAGTTTCAATTGCACATGAAGCTAAAAGCAGTCTCTCACCAGAACCCCCTGTGCAAAAAGTGGAAGCAAAATAATCTCATGGGGTTGTAGCTTCCCAGTCTTTCCATATTTCTTTTTCCCAGCTTATAAACTGAAGTGCACAAAGTTTCACTTTTTCTCTGATCTCTACAATTCTTCAATCTCTGTAATTTGTGCACATTCATATGGAAAGCTGATCAGATAAATTCCATTTTCTGTACATATACAGTATTCTAAAACAATTTAAATACCATTTGTAGAGTGTGATAAGCATTAAATTTATCATATTTACATCAAATAGGAGAATAGCTAATAGTTTACGAAATGAATTCTTTGAACCTGATGTTGGGCCAGAAAGAAAGGGATGTTTTCAGTGATTCTTTTCATATGTTTATTGAATGCACACATTGCTTGTATTTGTCAATAGCATTGAAAGCTACAACTAGATAGGACAAAATAAACACTTTTAAACATGAACAGACTTCATTAGTAGCAGTGGAATGCATCTAGTTAACTAAAGACATTGTCCTCGGGCACTAAAGAGATCGTAATTACAGTTGCAACTCCACCTTCTGCCTTATTTTGCTCTAAGGAGTCCAAAAGTTTGGATTCTTTACTTTGAATAAATGTGGATACTTCCTTCAGGGTCTGAAAAGGGAAAAATTGACAGCCACATTCCAAAGAAAGCTTAGCTGGATGGAAAATGACTGCTTGAATACTAATGTGCGCTTTGTTTAGTGGCGCAAATCAGTATCATCACTTTAAAAGTGTGTAACTAGGATAAATATTGGATATGGGCCCAAAGAGTTCTATTCATTTCTTGAGTTAAAGATTTCCATATAAAAATAACTGCATATGTGTGAAATCTTTTTTTTGAACAGTCTTCAACTAATTTGTGGAAAAAATACAGTGGGAAGGTCTTCTAACCAGTGGCATTTGGGATACTTAAAAGAAACATTGTGGGAACAGTAAGATAAATTAATCAAATGGAGGTGGAGAGTGAAAAAATAGCTACAACCTTGACTAATTTTGTTCTGTGATATCAAAGAGTCTCAAGTTTTCCATAATTCTCTCCATTTTGTAAAGTTAGGGTGCTGCTACACACACTCTTCTGTACTAAAGATAATGTAGTATTCCTCTCTGCCACACCTATCTTTAGCAATTCATTTGCTATTTACTCTCAATGATGCAGAACAACGTCCAAACTCTTGCGTTATTGGTCAGGAGGGTTTTAATCATGTAGCTATCTTTTAAAAAAAGGAATCATACACAGTTTTGGTTATAAACATCTTTCTGCATCCTTAGAAATCAATAGGGACTGAGTCAGACATGGGATTTAATGGAAAAAATTATAACCCTGTGTAAAGGCAAGCACCAGCAGTGGAACAGTGATAAATGAGGCTGTTCAGGCTTTCTGGCTTGTTGATTCTGTGGAGTACATTTTAGTGAAACAGTTTCCATATCATGTTTGGCCTCATGAATGTTCAGTGGTAGAGGCCAAATCCTGCCCTCAATCCAACCTCTGCAATTCTCTTCAACCACGTTGCAGCTTTCATCTGTTTTCTTGCATTAGAATCTTCCACGGGAGTTCAGCCTTGCCAAGCATCTTGAAGTTGTATTACCAAGAATGCTTCAAGCACAAATCTCTTAGCCTCATCACTGAAGACAAGCGCCTTGCTCAAGTGCAGAAAGGGTTGCTTTGCCTCAAAGCCAAGATAAAAACTGGCAGCTTTGCACCACTTTGAGCTGAGATCTTGGCCTTTAAAGATGTGGCATAAACACAGGTGTTGAACCGAAGTGGGGTTTGGACTTTGGGAGAGGAATCAGTGACAGCAGAAATCTGTGAAATGTTTCCAGGTCAAGAGAACATGCACCAGTGTGCCCGTAGACTGGCTTGTTTGCAGGGATTGGGGAAAACAGTGCCTTAATTTTATCCATTATAAACCACATTCACAGACTGAAATTATAGCTGTGCCTTGGTCTGATTGCTGTTTCCACCTTCTCCCTTCCTGAGGTGTCAACTCTTTCTCCCTTCCCTCTGAGCAGAAACAAATCTAAGAGAAGGGAAGCTTTTGTTAGTCTTAGCTCAGGGCTGGCTGAGGCATTGATGGGCCAACCAAAGATTCAAGATCTCCCCAGAAGAGAAAGGATTAACCAAAAAAAACCCAAACCCCGTGATAAGCAAAGGCTAAAAAGGGCAGGAATGTGAGGTTGAGGGCTCACGAGTATATAAGAAAGGTAGTAGGGGACCTCATTGAATAGAGGACTCCCAGAAATGACCAGCAAGGTGAAAGTATCTGAGTCACCACTCAATCCTTTATTTTCCTTAGCTAGACTGCTGCATATTTACAAAAGGTAGCCCTTCGTGCCACTGTCACCCATGCTCTCTACCTCACTGCACCAGTCAGCATGTGTGCCCCAGGGACACCCCCTCAATTCCCATCCTCTCCCCTGGCAAAGTGCCTGGTTTGGCTCCAAGGAGGGCTGCTTTCCTCTCCCTGTTAGCCCTAAGGTACCTTGTGTCAAAAAATGACCATGTCTGAAGGTAGGAGGAGAGAAGATGTGTTTCTGTAATGCTACCATGCTATAAACCCTGGTGCAGCCAAGCCAACGTAGGAACACTGCCCTACTAGAGCAGGGACATTTAGAAGGACATGGATTGTCTTTTAGGGTGCTCATACATATTCCTAGCTGAAATCTCTCCTAGGAAAGGCTTCAAGGTAGAGGTGGGGTGAGTGGAAGAGGGAAGGAGGGAAGCAGCTGATGGCCAACAGCAAGGAACTGAGGAAGGTATTGTCTCTTTTACTACTGAAAATGGAACCATTTCATTCGAAGAAACATCTAAGAAATGATTTTTAAATACTGTCTCAAAACAGTCAGGACTAGCAGACATCAGGGGAAATCTGCCTTTAAATTCCAGACAGTGGAGCTGTATCCCTGTTGTGTTTGAACCAATTCAGTCAACCCCACTTAATTTCCATTGTAGAGGGAGTCTAAAAGAGGTGGGAAAGAAAGAAATAACCAAAGTCTACCGGAGAGATATGTTGAGAAACAAAAGAACTTTGAGAGAAGTAAAAATCAAACGCCGAGGGTTGACAGGAAGAATCGAAAATGTGGCTAGTGAAGTAATTTTTTGATATTTTTTTTCCTGTAGAGATTTTGTCATCGAACGATTGTAACCATCCACCTGTATAATAACTCTAAAATACACACTGGACATAACAAGCTGATCTTCTGACTTTTCTTTGCGTCACCCCTGTGGGGAAAATGCCACAAGAGAAATTTATCTGACACATTGTCGTATCTCTGTGTTTAAACCTGTCCAGAATGAAAAAGTGAAGCATTTGTTTGAGTTGCAGAAGGGGTTTTGGCTTACTCCCCATGAAAATATGATTATAAATTCCTCCTGCATTTACTGTTGGCACATTATAAACAATTGAGTCCACTGATTACTGGGTTATATAAGAATTCTTGTGTTATTTGAGACTTCATACATCAGCTGCTGTATAAAAGTGACATACCTATTTTTTAACATCTAAAATCCAAACTAAAAGGAACTTTTTCTGTTCTGTGGGATTTTTATTGCTGGCTGGGGGAGGAGGAAAGAAAACTGTGGGAGTTCTTGCCTCATACTCCCAAGCTGATTGCTTTCAGTGCAATTTCTACCCATTTGCAGCTGGCTGTGAGTATTCCTGCTTCATGACAGTGATGTCCCCATCCAGAAACCAAAAACTGTCAGTGTCCTCATTTAAACCTCTGGGTTCAGCCTCTGCATTTGATTCAAGGCTTTGAAAGTCTTGGTATCTGTCCTGATGCTTCTTGAGGAAATGTAGGGCATGAACGAAACTGCATTCTGACCATCCCATTTTACCTTAGTTGTGGCATGCCACATTATCTGTCACAGATGGGAAAAAAAACATGTGAATGAATGTAATCCATTTATTGGTTTATGGTCACAAAGTCCTCCAGGGAGTGTTCCAAATCCAGAATGTTGGATTTGGTATTTCAGTGAGTTAGCAGAAAAACACAGCTTCCTACGAGCTATATGCCCAGCAGTGCTTACATTTCATCAAAGGTTCGCAGTAGTCACACACAAAAGTATTCTTATCAGAAACTTTTACAAGTACTTGATTATTGTTTTCTCTGAAAAAGCTTTCTGTGATGTTCCAAATGCAATTGTAGAAGAGATCATCCGTATAAGACAGCTGAAAAATGTATTTTCAGGAGACATTACTATCCCATAGAATAGAATATACAGCTCTCTGCATTCTATTGTATTCTATTAGTGTTCTATAGTATTTGTCCTATTCTGATGTGCTCTTACAAACTGTGTATTCTTGCCTACTCCTAATACACCAGGGCAAAACTGACCCTTACTTATTTGGGCAAGTGACAGTGAGAATGTTGAAAATTTGCTTATTCTGCAAGTTGCTTATAGGTTAAGAGCTTAAAGAATAAATAAATCATGGGCAGTTACAGCAAAATGGACTTGCAACGTCCTTTAAATTTGCTTCAGCTTGATCATGAAAGGAACCTCAATGTTAGTAACAGACATAATCTGAGTGAACGAGCAGTCATCAGTCTTTCAGCCTGGCTTGTCAGTTGTGGAATCAGTTTTTCTGATGTGGGGACATTTTCCTAGACAGGGAGCTGTGGAGACTCTCAAGTTCATTTGAGGGAGTCGTACTGTATCCACCACTGCCTGCATCTCTCTAGGTCACACTGGATTCTCAACATACTGCAAGAGCATAAAGTATTTAGAATGGATCATAGATCCATTTGATAAAATGTGCAAGTGAGGCACAATGTGTAACTTATTAAACTGATAACTCAGGAATTGATTACTTGTTGGTAAGAGGCTCATACAGAAAGTAAGAACATACCAAAGAAGAACGTTATTAAATGGATTTCTACTGGCAGGCTGTGTGGTCCACAGCATTAAAAGGAAAAGCAAGAAATCCTGCGTTCCACCTTTGATTTCACTATCAGCTATTTAACAGCACTGTTTATCAATATAATCATTATTTGTACAAGACTGTTACTTAGAAGCTTTACATATGGAAGTCATTTCATTTCCAGGGTTCAGTTTCCCTATCTCATAGCAATATTTTAGTCTCATTCTTAGGAAGACTTAACAATGTTTGCTGAGCACTTTGAAGAAATGAAGCAATATATTAAGGTATAAGGAGAGTTGTTATTTTTAAAAAAATCATTATTTTTCAAAAGCAAACAATTTTGGCAAGATGATAAAAGGAAGAAAGGGGGAATGTAGGACTGAAGACGATATGTTCATTTTCTTCTCACTAAACAGTAAACTCTTTAAGGAACACTATATTCTTTCATTCTCATTGTTCTATCACCTAGCCTCTTGCACTCAAGAGCAGTCATTTCATATCTGTATTTACACTTCTCAACCCATACTCGGTGCTCATGCTTTTCAGCACTTTATACATTTATTTAAGGATCAACTTGGAGCACTTATACCTCTTTATTAGGAAAACATCTCACATTCTCACATCACAGCCTGCAACTGCAAAGCTATTATAAATCATATGGTATCACTGACATCCCCCTTTCATCTTTTCAGAGGTGCAATGCTCTTTTCAGGAGTTTTGCTTTCATTTAGGTTGCTTTGCTACTTATTCCTTGGGGTTGAAACAAAGTCTTTCACTTTTCTTAGCCAATAGTTTTTCTCCCCAATCCCTGATAGTGCACAGCAGCACGATCTTTAATTCTTGGAGTATGCAGGTCAATTCATGCATCTTTGGCAATGAAAAGGTATACCACAAAGACAACTCCTTTACCAAAAAGCTGTGCCTATATCAATGCCATTAATCTCATCTTCTTGTGCTCAAATTATTGAATTATGTCTACTGGCAACATATTTACTACACATTTTCTTTACCTAAATAGTAGCTTGGGGATGAAAACCAAAAAAATACAAATCTAGTCATGACATTTGTGGGCTATGAAGTATAGAATAAAATGCTGACCTTGTTTTCTGTGTTTTTAAGCTGAACTTAAGTAGTATAAATTAGGTAAATGTCAAGTGAGAGGATGCAAAAAACATAACACAGGAGAGACAATGTCAGAAATGGAAGGAGGATGTCTAGAGGAAAAGGCAGTGGGAAGGTGTCATAGGCAAACAGAAGAGGGAAAATATTTGCAGGATATGACTGTAGAGATGCAGTCAGGACAATTAAAAAATAACAGAATCAAAGAAGATATCAGCTATTTTGGACCCTACTGGTAAGTCTGTAACATACTCAAAATTCATCTACAAGTTGCTGCTTGTCACCTCATTAAGTCAATCCACTCACCTTTTTAATCACCTGTACTGCTGATGATCAGCATGTACATGTTTCATGGCAATATCATGTGGCTTCGATTTACCAGGATTTAAAATACCTACTTCTGAAGAAAAGGAGAATGATGGGACTCCACTGATCTTGTGAAATATCTTTTGTTATGATTATGAAAAATAGAATGATAATTTTTGAAGAGATGGTAATTCCTCATGAACTTCAAACAAATAAGCAACAACGAGTCTGACTGGGACAGTTCAGATAAATTTGGCTGATGTGACTCAGTGGCTAACGTGACACAACTGGCTATGTGGTTTTCCAATAAATTGTTCTATTTACTGCTTAAATTCACCATTAACTCCATTGCTTGTTCCTAGTTATCTGATTTCTAAAAATTGTAGTTAGTTAAAGAGATGTGTTCTGTGAATGTGGTCACAAGATACTGACTTGACTGTGCAAGAAAAACATGCTGGAGATAAGTTGTTTGTCTGTCCTTCTTCCCTAATAATGAAAGGCCCAATTCCGTAAACTTAGTTAAGGAGATGTATTCTGGAATAGGAATTTAGCTTGTTTCAAAAGGCACTTTCTGAAAAGATTAATTTCCTGATCTATAAAGGGGAATCTCTTTTTGGATTAAAAACAATATCTTCTTCAGGGTTTGCAGGATTATGTCTCCACTGCGTGAACCCAGTATTCACACAGAATTGTGTAATGGCAAAAGTATTTGGCTGGAACAGTCAGCTTTATGATTGACTGATGATATTATACTGAAGATCTAAATGGAGATAACATTTTCAACAGAAAAATATTGCTGGCACTTGACTACCTGTTCTGTACAGCATTTATTCGCACTTGTCAGCTAACCAAAATAAAGCCTTTAATGCTGCCAATTTGTGACCTTCTTTGCTGTAAAATATTCTGTTACTAAATCAGCACTTCTCTGCTGTCTGTTTGTCTTAAACCTTTTTGTGAAACAGTATCTACCTCCTTAGAGCCATTTACTACCCTTCCTGTGTATGCAATGAGAGTTCTGTGCAAAGATCAAGGGGACATTAGGTGTAGTTACATCCAGGTGATAGTGATGCAGGGTTTACTTTAGGGTTGCTCATTTATTAGGATACATTTTGTGTGTTCTTACTGAAGGACAACTCGTGGTATTGGAGCCTGAACTCATTGTTCTCAACATTTAAATGCTTTTTACGCTGAATAGTTAGGATGAGTTGGGTAAATATTTTGAGGTTTTTTAAGGTAATGGGTTAAAGACACATGAAACTACAGTTATGTTTTACCAGCTTAATACAGCCACAAACTGTAATGCGTGATTTATCCTGATGAAATAATGAGAAGATGTTAACATTTCTCAGAATAATCTATGATGAATAGGAAGTGGTTTTGCCTATGGCTATATTGTACTAGGGTCTGATTGTGTCAGAGCTCATAAATTATAAATTCAGAAGGGACCACTGTGATCATCTGGCTTGGCCTCTTTTCAAGGAAGCCATGGGACTTCCCTGAATTAATTCCTGTTTGAACTGGAGCACAAAGTTTAGAGAAGCAGCCAATCTCAATTAAAATATTTCCAGTGATGGAGAGCCCACAGCAACCCTTAGTGAATTGTTTCAAGGAACAACTATTCTTGCCCTTACATTCTTGTGCCTTATTTTTATTTTGAATTTACCTTGATTCTGCTTCCAGCAATTAAATCTTATTATGTCTTTGTCTGCTGGAGTAACTGTCAGTTATCAAAATCATATCCCTGCCGCTGATACCTATGATCTGTGATCATCTCATCCCTTAGCCTCTCTTTTCTTAAAAAAACAGATTTATCTCCGAGTGAATTTCTATAAAACATGGTTTTGGATTCTTTAATCAGTCCCATGGTTCTTATCCATAGTCTGTGTAATCTATTAGCATCCTCCATGGATTGTAAACATTAGGAATGGACTGTAGTCCATCATGAGTCCTACCAATGCTAAGTGCAGCAGTCACATCTTCTTCCTCACTCTTCATTCATGCTCCTGGATCTCTTGGATTCCTTTTGGCTGCAGTGTCCATTGAGAGGTTACATTAAGGAGGTTACTGACCTTCAACATTCAGAGGTTAAGTCAAAGCTTTTAATATTCTAGGTAATTAAGAAATAAAAATTTATATCAGAAGATATTTTAACTTTCTTATATGTGAGCAAATCATATCCAGGCTGGACATGGGTGCAGGAAAGAATTACCATCACTGCCTGACTCCCTCATGTCTGTCTATGTATGTGGTTGTGTGCAACAGCTTTCATGGTTAGTGGAGCAAAAGAATTGACCCTCAGGTCTCCAGGGAAAATCAGGTGATGAAGAGAAGAGAAAGTGGTGCCTCCACCCACAGCAGAACTTGCTCCCCACCTTTCCACAGTGCAGAGAGCTGGGCCAGGAGAGGGATGACTTCTCATATCCCCTTGCTGAGCACCATCGGTACCAGGAGACTGTAAGGAAGGGGCACATGGGGAAGAAAAGGGATGCCTGGAGGCAGAGTCCTCCCAATCTACATGACAGCAAAAGCCTGGGATCATTCAGTTTTTAAGCGAGGGTAGAGAGAAACAAGACAATTCAATAGCCTGGCAGCATTCCTTCAGCCTTGCATGCTGTCTTCTCTGACCAAATGCCTCCTCAAAGTCATTTTACGCTTCATTTTGGAGAATGAGTTAGCATCCCCACACCACTTCAGACAATGTCATCAGTAATTTGTGACTCGCACAGGCACCTACGTAAACCAGACACTCACCCTGAGGAGATCAGTGAAACTTGTGCTAAATCTTGTTCTTGTGCATAGTCACTGTCGTTGCACGAAATATTTAGATTAAAGCTGATGTAGGTATTGCTGCTGATGCTGGCATTGTGTTTACTGTGGCTGCGCAGATGGGCCTTCAGTTTACTGATATCAATCAGCAGTAGAGGGTAAGGACAGACATGTTTTATACCGTAAATTACCCTTGACAATGTCTGCACATAAAGAATATATTTATTTTAATGTGCCATTTACTGCATTTATTTGAGATACCAAAATTAAGTGCAAATACCACGGCCAATTTATAAGCTTAGCATTCAGTTATATACCCTTGAAGTTTTAAAGCCATTAGCATTGCACATATTTTAACACACTCATCTCTCTTTTTCTCTTTTCTTAACTGTGTGGGATCAAAGATATTTTCCTCAGGGCTTGGAGAGGTGTTGCTCCACACCGTGCTGTAGCACAGGGTCTTGGATTTACTCTGTAGGAGTTTAATGAGCGTTTATCTTCTGATAGTGCCAAAAGGCTGTCTCACAGTCAGTCCTGCTGGTGGTTGTAGTTTCTCAATGTAGTGCTGATCATATCTCACTGGAGGTAGATTTTACTATCCTTCATAGCAATGCCAATGTCCCAGTGTTGTAATTATGTCTCAGAAAAACACATGCTTGTCCTTTGCTGTATTAGATTAACAAGAATTTACCTCTTCAATGCCTTGAGCTTTTTTAAGATCACAGGTTGTCCTGGAGAGATCCCGTTACACCTAGGTCTCCTGTTCAGAAGCCAGATAGGTTACTGGCGGTTGAAAGGTCTCTTCATACGCACTGTCCTTTCTCATCCTCTCACTAGTGACTGCGATGCTGGGGCTATGGCTGCGGAAATATGCAGTCAACATTGTTTGCAGCCTCAACATTCAGGCTCTTGGAATATGTATTTCTCTATTCAGGAATGGCTGACTATATATTTCTTAGCTTTTTGAAGAGATACGATCTCATACAGCATTCAGGTGACTGCAAACACCTAAGTTAACTCACTTTTGGGTTAAGTTACTGTCTCTCAGTTAGTAAACAGTCTCAATTCACAACATGTAGCATGAAAACAAAGTAATATAGACTGTTTATACTCAACTGTGACAGTGCTTTAATTTTGCATTTGCACGAGATGTATGAATACTTACTGTCTAAATAACACCTACCCCAAAATTTTAACTTCTCGTGGTGCATCTTCTGAAAGGTCCATTCCTCCAAGGCCTGCTAGGGATGCTGCAGTTTTTCATAGTCTCTTTTGCCGTTTGGACCACGTTTCTCCACATATCTCACATCTGCTCACCAGGTTCCTGGATATCCTTGATAAAGTTTGGCCAGTTTGCTATGCCTCTGGCTCTCCAGATACAGAATTCTCTTCCAAAATGGCTCTGCTTTCTTCTCAAGAGTTTCTATTTCAGTCATCCAGCTGCCCTTACATACACTATCATCTTCTATGCCCAATTCATCTTGATAACTCCAATATTCTTGAGAGGCAAGCAAAGTTTTTCCCTGATGTCTGGTTACCCTATCAGAAAGCTAGACACGAGCACTTGTAAATCTTTGACTTACAAAGTTTGTTTTCAGACATTTTCCAAATCCCTGCCTTGAAACCAGCTGCATAAGAATAAAGGAAAACTATCCACTTCTCACATACATTGGGCAGAGGCTCACTCTTTTTTTTATCCCTGGTTAAAAATGGCATATAGCTGGATTTGCTATCTGTCAGAGTAATTCTTGCACATTTTCTCTATTTTCATGCTGCACGACTGCTCTGGCTAAAAATTAGCTCTGTATACACAGAAGTAGTCTAGTTTTGTAGTGTCAGAAGCTTTTGCTGAAAGTTGTTTATGACTTTCTGCCCTTAAACATCATACACACATAACTCTATTGCCAGACACTCTTCCTAGCATGTGTTTTTATCCTGTTAGAAGGAGTGACCTTGAATATTTCTGCCTTCAGTGCAATGTCTCAATTCTGTTTCAATGGCATCATATCATATGCTTGTCTATTGGCTATTGTCATTACATTTAAGGATGTGAGATGTGTTCCCTAATAGGTGTGATGACAGCATCATGCTGAAGTCCTTTTCTTTCTAGAGCATCTTTATCCAGTGGCTGCACCCAGGGTTTCCCACACATTCAAGAATCTTGGAAGAAATATCAATAAATATTTCTCATAATGTAATAAGAGAGGAGAGAGAAAATAGTATGGAGAAGCACAAACATAAGTAATAAAAATACATTTAAATAAGATGATAAGAATATAAAATGAGAATGTAATGTTAAAAATTAGACAGCAGTCATCCTTCCTTCCTTCCTTCTGCATCTCCTTCTCCTGCCCACCACCACTCCCTGGGAGTCAGATGCTCGTTAGCATTGTCAGTACGTTGAGCCCAGCAGTGATCCCTCAGCTCACAGTGAGCCACGTCAGCAAGCTGGCATGGCACAGATCACTGCTGTGCAAATGAGCTAGACAGGGTCTAGCAGCAGGATGGCGTAAGGCAGAACTCGTTTGTCTAGGCACACTTCTACTGCTTATCAACCCACACCGGCTCAGGCAGAAGTTTCTTCATCGGCAGTGCAGACATGTCCTAGGCTCCTGGACATTATTTAATGCATGAGACTAAACAATGTTTTTGTGGGGCTTCCTGTGAATTCAGACTTCAGGGACACTGTGTGTGCCTGCTTTTTCACACACATGACACAAGAGGAAGCTGCCACTCTGCAGGTTTTAAACCAAAGCAATATCAAGCCCTCAAAGAAACCCACTGGACAAGAGTCTGTTCTGTGGCACATAACTGGCATACAAGTGAATCAGCCTGGAAACTGCTTACCATAAGATAAATCAAGTGACTGCAAAAAGGATGTGATATCATTTTATGCAAATAATAACTTTATGCTTAGAAGGTGGCTTTGTGAAATTACACTTAATTTCAGTATAATAAACTATTGAAATTTATTTCAATAAACAGTTGACAGTTTATTAACAGACATTAATTGACAGTTTAGTCCAATTGCTACCAAAGACCAGCCATAGTTGGCCTGTAAGACAAGCATAAGGTCTCAGAGTTGCTGTCCAAGTCTATCCTACTTCCTTCTGCTCCTTTATTTGTAAGACAGAAAACACCCTGAGGTTCTGGGGCACAAGTAAGGGACAAGTGTTTCAACATTACTTGCTGACAGGCATTGACAGCTCCCTTGGCTGGCATGATAATCTAAAGTTACCTCTTTAGACTGGTGGCCCTGGAAACATTTTGGAGTTCCTGAAATTAAGTAAGCAACACATCAGCATAGGAACCCCATACATATTAAGTTGGGCTCCTGCTACATATCTCTTTCCTCTTCATCTCCTTTGCACCTCCATTTCCATCAGAAAGAAACTTTGTACCCTGCCCAGAAGAGAGCTGCCCTGTGTTTGAACCAGATCCCCAGTTTTGATCTGAGATACCAAAACCCCAGGGCACATCAAGCGCCCATGCACCAGCATGTCTGACTGCAGTCTGAAGAGCTGAATAGTTCTTTTTGGCTTGTAAAAAATTCCCAGTGAAGCTGAGGAGTGGGCTAGATTGGGTTTGAGTGGAGAGCCTGAGAACAGCTTGAGGGATGAAGGTAGCACATAGGGATTGAAACACATGGTTTTGCTGTGTGATGGAGGCACTGGACAGATTAAACAAAGGGCAAGAGACAGGTCCATGAACTTTAGTCAAGATTCTGCTTTTAAGCACATCAGTGATCAACAAGAGAAACTCTCTAGGAGCTGAGAGGGTGTTGGCATGGGGAACATTGTACAGGCCAAGAGTCACAATTCTGAAGGGCTGTTGGTTAAGTACACTTTGAAACACTTCCTCTGGATCTTCACTGAGTTGCTGCTGTGTGCCACATGCGGAAGCTCTGGCTTACTGCTCTTGTAGACTGAGGGCCCATCCACCTCTACAAGTGCCTGCCTTTCCTTCTCGTGTGACATAGATTGGAAATGTAGCTGCAGTGCTGAGAGTGCTCTGCCAACCTTCAGTAAAATAGGTAGACTGCAAAAAAGTGTTCCAGCACAAAGGCTCGAAGTCACGTCTCTGCTTTGTCCTTAGATGGGTGAGCAAGAGGAGGGGAAATTACCTGGAGAAAAGCTGTAAAGTAAATCAGGGTCTTTGTGGAGTGTGTAAGCCTTTCTGTGGCACTTAACCAGCCCTGAGAGGGGTTGGTAGCACTATGCCACTTGCATATCAGTCACTAGCCATGTAAGAATTGATGGTTATGGTTGTCCTTCCTTATACTGCTTTGAGAAACCTCACTTCCTTTATGAAACTGCTCTTATCTTAGTTTTTAGGTATGCCTGAGGGCAAGCAGAAAAGGCTAAAACCAAATGTGACAACAGCATACTATAAATACTGTCCTCTGAAAAGTCAATTGAGTTTTCTTCTAAGATCAAGTAAGGGTGCCGGTCAAGGCCAGTTGCTCAGCAAGTTGCTACCAAAATCAAAAAAAAAAAACATGTTCTTTGTTTCTTTCAGGAATAAATACCTAAAAAACCCTATCCTGAGAAAAGCAGTTTTTCCAAATTAGAGGGGCAAACCTGTCCTCCACAACTCACCAACTACTCACCCAACTACTTTCAGTCTAGTTGATTCCTTATTATGAGAAACTTGAACATCTTTATTCAAAGGAAAGGAGAAAAGACATGAGAAGGAGATTCTGTGCACATGTGGAAAAAAGATCTAGAAGAAAGTGAAATACATGTGCTGAAGAGAGGTTGAACATATGTTTCAGTACGAAGCTGTATTACAATTACCACGCAAATTGAGTCTGGCACAGAGCTTGTAAACCAGGGTTTGAATAGATTCATGGAGCCTGCATGTACAAACATATATTGGGGAAATGTTCATGTATCCACATATTTGTTTCAGTTTTGAAGTGCTGGTGCAATGTGTGCACATAGGAAGGAATGAAAGCGGATGTCAGAGAAAGAAGGGGAGAGGCAATTTTTGTGGCTATGTTAGCCGAGTATAAATGTATGATTTGTAGCATGGGGAGAAGCAGTGTTGGAAGTATGATGAAACATCTAGATTAAAAGACTAATGCAAAGAGAGCATATGAAGAGCTAGACTGAAGAACACAGGAAGGGGAAAGAGCAATAAAAGTGATCCACAGAGATGGGGAGGCACAGCACACTAAAGTCAGAAGAGAAAAGCAGGGGAAAACAACTGTTGCACATTGTAACAGAAGTAACTTAAGAGAAAAAGATTTGAAAGTAAAAATGAGACAAATAGAGTGAATACATTGAAGAAATGCAAAGAACATGGAGCCAGTTTTAACAATTGCTTTTGGCAATTTGGATTCATCTAGGGTGAGGACTTTGGGGGTTATTGATCTTATGGTGTAAAATGCTCTGCAGAGACAGAAAAGGGCTTACGGTCTGTCCCAGTTGCTTGCTACCTCCTATGATTTTTTGATTTTTCTTTTTGATTTGGACAGTTTTCCTTCATTGACAAGCCCCTCAAAAAGTGACTTCTCCCAGCTGTATCTATGTATTGCTGTTACTGGCTGGGGTTCAAACTGCCCCATTTACTTACCAAAGAAGATTCCCGTCTCTTCAAAGTTTTGTAGATTTTGACATGTTAAGGAAAATTCTCTGCCATTCCTTGTGCATTTGGCTCCAAGACATTTCCGTACTATTTCAATCAGGATTTCCAAGTACATATGGGATATAAACATAAAGGGTGCACTGAAGAGGAGGAGAAAGCCAGGGAGAAGAAGGAGGTGGAGGTGAATGAAACAATGCAAGGGCAGTCAGGAGAGAGGCTGTAAGAAGTGGAACAAAAGAACAGCAGAATATAGAATTAGAAGAACTTGCTGGGTAGAGGAGGTGACAAGCAAACTGAAAGTAGAGTGAAAAATAGAATTTTAAAGGAGAAAATTAGTATGGAAATGGAAACAGAACAAAATTTGTTCAAGAAATGTAGAATGGTGGGAAGAAAATAAAGGAAACCATAGGGCGAGGTAGAGAAAAGCAGAAGCAATAAAAATAAGCAGAAGAAATGCCAGTGAGTAATTTTTTAAAGAGTAAAAATTGTTTGAAGTCAGTATCTGTTTATTTATAGGTATTGTTAGTGAAGAGATGCACTATATTCGTATGTAAAGCCTGGGGGGTTGGAAAGAGTGTTTAGACACGGATGTCTGCTGGAAGACAGATTTTTGTTTTCCTTAGGCCTTTTATTAACACACAGGTAGATTTCTGCAGCTAATTACACTGCTGCATTACTGATCATGTAATGTAGAGTATATTGACATTGAAAGAGGGTGGACAGGAGGCACAATAGGTTCAGTGATGTGTATATAAACATTTCTAGCTACACCCTCACAGGAAAGAGCTCCAACTCTCTCCACACAGAAAACAAGTCAAGACCTTTGAGAAAGCAAGCAATTGAGATAGGTCTAAGCTGCTAAGACAAGATTTTTAATTCTGTCCAAGAAAACAGGGAAGGATGATATGCAAATTAGAAATCAGTTTATTTTCTTGAATGCCACTTCTACGTATACACCTCCCCATTTATTTTACTTCAGTGGTTCAGATCTTTGGCCTTTTCTTTGATTAATTTCTACCAGAACAATGTCTAGCTATTCTATATACTTTTAACCTCAGTTTTGCAGCATTATCTGCATTAGTAGTTACTTAAGCACATGCATATGGCCATTGACTTCACTTGTGTGTGTAAGTGCTCACCATTGCTAATAAGGCCTTCTAAAGCTTTTAATTCACAGAATAAATTGTTCTTCGCTGTGAATCGGTACTTTTTATTGCTCAAACACAATTAGCTGGATGGACTTTTTATGTGTTTTAAGAAGGACAACAAAACTGCCCTTTTGCTTTACATTTTCTTGTGCTTAGATTGTACATGCATTCCTTGTGTTTTCTATTTACAGTATTGAATGTAGATAGTTTAAAACTCTTATAAGAGCGAGGCAGAGAACAGTTTAACCTCTGACAAGGGCAGCATTTTTAAATTCAACTGTAAGCACTTAGTTAAGAAAAAATCTGTTTCCACTTTCCTGATGGGATCCCTTTAAACAAACTGCAGGTTAACTGCATGCAGAAAAGCCATGATTTCAGCCTTGCCAGAAAATACCAAATCCTGCAGATCCCTATTCGCATGAGCAGTCCTTCAAATTGTGAGTCTTTTTCAAGTAGAAAGGAATACTCACGCAATTCTAGGATTTGCAGAATTTGGCCTCCAGCTAACCACTTGGCAAAACTTGTGCCTCCACGATATTTGTAGTCTCAAGTAAAATCTCCTAAGTGGTTTTTGATTCCTTTTCAGTATTGTACCGCTTTAGAAAAAGAGACTGCCAGGTGATGAACTGCCCTGGGATTCAGAATGTTTGCTAAAATGATAACAAAACAAGTCCCTAAAAGCTGACTCGTGGAATTTACAAAAACAAATTCTTACAGTGGTGTAACTGAGGGACTAATGACTTCATCCTACTTCCTCTATGGATTTACATGAATGCAAACAAGAAAAAGAATTTGACTTGGAAAAGCTGATTGAAAATTAAAGAATAACCTAGTCATTTTTAATGGGCCAAAGTTCTGTAGCCTTACTGGAGCAAAATTCCTGGTGTTGTCGTTTGACATCGAAAGAGTGCTGCTGGACTTGGGGCTGCAGCTCTGTAACAGATGTACACCCACTGGAGTTGGTCTTTTTATTCCCTTTAATAAATATTTTCAGAAGTGAAGCAAAAGTTTTCCTTTGCTCTGTTGAATGCAGAGAGGGGCTCTTTTTCGTCTTATTTGATAAGAAGTTCTGCACCACACCAGTGTCTCTTCTTGCATAGTGCAATGAGATTTCCTTCTGCTTCAAGCCTACTTTGTTCAGCAGATATTTGAGGCCAATACATGTGCTAATCTCTCCAGCAATCCTCCTGTGGCCAGTAATGTCACTTCATATGGCTTCCTTACACTGCAAGCCACCACAAAATGGAACTGTATTTAGAATCCTGCAGGAGAAAAAGATAAAATCCACAGAGCAAGAATTCTTTAGGCAAAGCTCACAGGAGAAGAAAATAAAACAGAGCTACTGTAGTTCACAGCAGAAATACAGTTATTCACAACTCCAAGGCATCTCTATCTGATTATCCAAAGGGATCTGGCAAATGTCCAAAGGAATGATATGATTATCTTCTTCTGTGGGAAGCAACAAACTGGATAAATTTAATTTCTTTCAGAGGCAGACATCTGTGACTTTTTCTGGGTTTGACAATTAAACTAGTTCCAAAATTGCTGGATGAAGTACCTGGCATCTGAATGATAAATATTGTTTAATTTGAATATATTTTTATTCTCTTCTAAAATAAGTCTACTGATTTTACATGAGTCGAATTCGACAACTTAGTAAAGAACATTTTATTATTTAAGAATCTTCCAAAATAACCCCAAAATAGCTGTTCTATGTTTCATAATGCCAGAATTTTGTATTCTGCTATCTCCAGAGCTCTCCCTCTCCTGCACTCTTCCCCCCTTTGAATCCATCCCAGGTCCAACACTAAATACCACTTTATCCAAGAGCTATGGTTGTTCTACTTCTGAAAAGGAAAGGAAACTTTTATTTGTCAATTTGTATTTTTGGTTATTTGATTCTTAGTATATTCTAGGCTGCTTCACAGTAGTCACAGAGGCCTAAATGGCATACAGAGCAGCAGAAGGCAGGTGAGAGAGTTCATGACAAAGGTAATCTATCTCATGATTATCAGCACCTCATTTGTGTACATGTGTGTTTTTGCCGTTGCTGCATTAATTATTCTTGGTAATAATACTGAGTCAGACATATGAATGTGCCATTGCAGACAAACCCATGTTATGTATGCATTTTCATTAATATAATCCTTGCCACGGGCGAGATTTTAACCTTGTAAGGGGTTGCAATGTGCTCATGCATGTAGTTGCTCTTCCCAAGGAACAGATTGTGAGCAAACTTCATAGTCTTGGTTGTGTCTGGCTCTCCCTCTCTTGTAGGGTGGAATAAGAGACAGAGCCACTGAAGGTTCTTTAATACAGATGAAGTTCTACGTGAAGATCATTTAAGAAAAATAATTCTGGGTTGAGGAGCATATCTTTCTTAAAGTCACTGTTATTTCTTTATTAGGGACAGGAAGAAAGAAAAATACCAGCTTTCGTTCGTGATGGAGATAATCCCAGCTGTCACACAGCCACCCGGGAGAGTTGAACCCTGTTTGCTTCAGTGACTAATTCCAACTGAGCAGAGCACATCTTGTCTCCACTGGAATTTCCCTTTGAAGGACCTTACCACCCAAAACCTGGTAGTTCTCTTTCTTCCTTTCCCTCCAGCAGAGAAGAACCCAGCCCGGTGAAGCTGGGGGCCGGCGGTGCACCTCTGCATGCAGGCAGAGCCAGCTGCCTGCCGCTGGAACAGAGCGCTGCCCCTGTGCTGAGTGCTGGTGGCTTACAGCAGCTATGGGCAGCAAAGTTGCTATGTTAAGGTACACATTCTTACTCAACAGAGCTGTTCCCTGCTTACCCTGGAATTAGAACTGCTTACTTTTCTGACCAAAACCCTGTTTTTACTATTGTTAGCACTGCAGAGCCATGGAGCTCTTGGGAGGGCGAGCTGGCTTCTATTCTGTTTTGCACATCATCAACAATATTGTCAGCTAATTTCCTATTGCAGAATCTTTATTACCAGAAATGACCTATGAGACAGAATGAATATATTTTACTTTCAAACCTCAGGTGGAAGCTGTAAATTGGCAGCTGGAAAAAACCAGATTTTTGACCTGTAAATTCAGCAAATATGATATATAAGTCATAGAAAATGAAAAATAAGGATCTTAATTTTATCCCTGTTCAAGAACAGCTGAATTACAAGTCACATTTTAAATGTCTGTTTGGGGGGAGGTTGTTTGTTTGTCTGCCTGTTTTTTTTTTGTTATCTATTCTTTAAGACTTTTGTTATATCTCTTGGTTTTAAACTCATGTTGAAACATATAGGGGTTTTAACCCTAAAACTGGCATCCAACAAAGTGTCAAAAATAATGAGACTGGCTTAAAAATCTTAAGTTCCAGAAAAAATAGGGTGGAATTGTTAAACTTCTAACCTTTTATCAAATTTGTGTTTGTATTCTCAGATCTTACAAATGTCAGGGGTAAAACACACTTGAAGAAACTGAAGTTTAAAATGGCCATGGGTTCGTTTACATCCAAGAATGGCAGTTATAAGGGAAGAAGCAAATATTGAAACACAAGATAAAATCTTGAGACTTTTCAAAACTGAACAGCACAATCTCCCCAGACCAAAAGCAGCTCTAATTCTGAAGCTCAGACTGCAAATCTCTGCTTAGAAGGTAGAGAAAAAATACAGCAAACCAGTGTAAGTCCTTAAAAAAGGAAATTAACTTTTAAATATCCTGAAAGTAAGGTCACTTAAAGCTCAGCAACTGGTATGAAACAAACCTGAAGCACTGGAAGATCTTCAAGTACAAATTAGGGTACATTTCTCCTAGCCATTCCGAAAGGGGAGTAACTTTGTCTCTGGTCTTTTTTTCCCAGTGAATACCCTTTTTGAGGAGAAGACAGTTAAAACTATGTCCTTATGGTTTGTAGAGGTCAACAGGAGTTTGAAATGTGAAAGGACTGCAGCACTTAGTCCTTGTCTAGTTAGCCATTACAGCAAGACCTGTTGACCCTATAGCTCCTTACCCTATGCTGACATTTTAGGGACACCACAAAACAGTGTAAATTATTCAGAGATTAAGAAAACCATGAAGAAGGAAAGCATGTGGCTGGTAAGCATCAGCACTAGTGGGGAGCGGACTAAATCAAACCTGGGCAAGGAAAGTTTTCAACTCTGCTGTCACAAAAAAAAAGGAGGCATTTGCACAGTTTATACCCTACAGTACAAAACCTCATCCCAGACAAGGATCCTGTGTCAGGAAATGCAGTGCAATTAGAATTTGGAGGGAGGAATAACCAGAGCCTGAACTCAATTTCTATTAGAAAAATAATTGTAGCTCCAATTCTACAGAAACTTCAGCCACTCGATGTCATAAACAGTCTACAGGTGGAGATCCTAGTGCAATTTCAAAAAGAACAAGGAAAGTGGAGAAATATGAATGACCTTCCTACCCCCACAAAAAGCAGCACTGAAAATAAATCATTGGTGTAATGTGGAGTAGCTGTTCACTCAAAAAACCCATGAAAAATGCATAGATCTATGACATATAAGCTTTTCCTGACTAAAACACTCCTCCCAGATGTAAAATGTGTTTTAAAGAACTACTTATCCTATTGTGCAAAAATGAGCTATGTTTGCTGATACAGAAGCTCATGGCACACAATTTTATCAAAGACTTGGCTGAAATCCAAACAAATTGTTCTGTGTGAACCTCTGTATTTTTATCAGCTTTGCAAAATTCTAAAAAGATAAAGTCAAGACAGAAGACTAATCAGAGAGAGCTTTTTTTTTGCCATCCCTAAAGGCAGTGATCTAACGCAAAGCTAGTAAAGCTCGCATGGGCGGAAGCAGTTTGCATGAAATGACAGTCAGCAACTTGCTTGAAACACAAAGTGAAACCTTTTTGAGATTTGAAGTGCCTGTTACACTTCTGAGAATGATTTTATTCCTTGACTATCCCATTTGATGCACTTACATTTGGTTGGGATCCAAATGGCTGACTTTCTCGTGTGCTAAGTTCAACCTTAAGCCAAAGCAGTCATAACCTTTTTCGGCAGTTTTTCTCTTGAGTTTTCCAGCCCAGATCTTCACAGTCTTAAGCACCTGAGAAACTGGAAAACTTTTAGATTGCTGAGTGTTCTTCCAGGCTGAAAATCATTGCAGGGAAAACCAAATGAATATACTGCGTTCATTTTATTTCAGTGTACAGAACGCTCTTAAAAAAGGTTAATAGAAAAAAAGCTACAAAATATCCTGTATTTGAAAACCTTTGAATCTGTGATGTCTCTATTGCATGTTCTTTATCTTGATGAAAAATGAAGTTTCCTGAGACAATGACCATTTTGTTTGAAGTTGCTGTCACGCAAGAGAGGTGCACTCTGTTTCCCCCAAGAACAGAATTACTTCTATTTCTTGCTTTCACCTTGAAATTAAAAGAAAAATAAAGACTGAGAGCAAAGTGGAATGGTTTTGTGTACATACAGGCACACATAGGAATATATAAAAGCAAAAAAAACCCAGATGAAGTAAATAAAGAGAATCTATAACTATAGATGGTGTTATTATTTGTTACTTGCCTCCATTTTTGTATACGGTTTGTTGGAGAGAAAATAAGAAGCCCTGCACTAAGAGATGTTGCAGAGCTGCAGTGTGGTGTCCACAACACTTCTTCAGAAGCTCAGAAATTCCAAGCTTGATCCTTCATAATCACATCTGATGTTATCACTGGCTTGCAAATCATCAAGATTAATAATTTTAGTTTTAATTAAACACCCAACTATGGACTTCACTAATTATTTTGAGTAAAATTTCAGCCTTCAACTGCCAGTGCAAACCTACATTTTCTGACAACTGCCAATTTCCACAAGTGCAATAAGGGAAATGCCAAAAGGCAGTAGAACAGCCCCTACCTCGGTATCCCTATCGAGTAAGCCCATTCTGTCCTTTGGAATAATGCATTGTATGGTATTTTCTACCTTGTTTGGTATTTAGAGGTGGAATTTATTGCCAGGCTTCCTGGCAGCAAGCTGTGCAGGTTGCAGGCGGAGGCTGATGGAGGTGAGTGAATTAATGTGGTGGCTGTTTGGAATGTCGTCCAGCTGCCAGGGAGAATTATGTTTGTTTGCCTTTGGCACGAGTGTGAAAGGAACAGCCGTAGATTTCAGAAGTGTGAGTCTACATTTTTATATCTCACACTAATGAATACATTTTTTTGTATCCTATACATTTGGGGAAATCGTAGAATTTATTTGTAGATTTTATTTACCACTTGTGTGGTAGAGAGAGAATGTTTCCTCAGAGACCAAATGTACTGCAGAAAACAGAAAGGAAAAAAAGAAAGAAAAAGAAAAAACAAGAAAGAAAGAAAGACCTGACTAATCCAAAATGGTGTCAGTAAAAATGACCTTAATTTCACTAATTTCAGCAAGCTTTGAAAAATTCTTCATGTAACACTTTCCTGGGGGGAAATGTCACTGAAAGACATAATTTTGTGTTTGTTTTATGCTGGAATTTTGTTTCTTCTAGTCAGATCTTTGCTTTACCTGTAACCTGTTGATTACCATAACCTCCTGTTCTATCAACAGAAGGATGATAATGCTATTTGTAATGTGCTCTGATGTGAAAAGTGCTGTAGCAGATTGAATTGTTGCTGCTGATAGGACCAGAAATTTCCTCAACTAGATCTGTCAATAGCTGACACTAAAACAACAAGGTACAAAGTGCATTTGAAGACTGTCAGACACACCATTGCTTTTTTGTTTTCTCTAGCAAACCATTCCTTAGATAGCTGACTTGACCTAGTGTTGTTTAAAAAGATCAAGGGCTCAGTGGCTCAGAAAGAAGAAAAAAAGATGGAAAAGAATAATATTAGCTACTCTATTCTATGTGAAGTCTAATGGTCTCTTGTCCCATTATAGTATGCAAATAAAACTGTCATTTACATATCTTCTGGTCTTAATAATACAGAAAGGAAAAAGGTTTTCTGGGTTTGGTTCAGTAATTAACCCAAAATAATAAGTTTCAAAATTATTTTTTTTAATAACGACTTGCAATTACATTATAGGACAGATTTTAAACAAGCAAATATGAATACATATACCTAGCTTCTTAGTTCCTATGTGCTGATACGTAACTTGCACATATGATCAGGAAAACTGCAAATGAAAATAAGCTTTGCAATTTAATTTGAATGATTCTAAATTTGCTGTTTATACATTAATTAATTGCCATTAAGTTCAAAATATACTATAATTCAGTGACTGAGGAGAAGCAAATATATTAAACATTAATGAGAAAATAATGTGTTGAATTAATATTCCTCAAACCTTTGTTTCATTCTCACCATTAAAAAGATATTTGTTTGTAACCCTGATCAGAGTCTATTCCCTTCAAGGAAGGAAAGACGTATTAAGTCGCATGATCAGCAGGAGAGAAAAATAGATGTGAGTTTGTAAGCAGGACTATTTTCATTTAGGATGAAGATGTGAGATGCCACCTTGGAGATGGGATTAAGGGCAAACAGGTGAGGGCAAGAACAAAGGGGAAAGCAAAAGAAGGAAAAGGCAGGGGGTAACTAAAGGAAACAAGAATAAAAAGAACAATAGAAAACAAGGAGGGGAAACTAAAGAATGCAACAGAGAAGAAGAATGAAAAATTAAAGTCAGTGGGGACAGAGAGAGAGCATAAGAAGCCATGGGGGAAGAAAAATAAAAGAGAATTGCATAAAATAAGGCAGGGTGAAAAAGCTAAAAGAGGAGGAAAAGAAACCTCCCCCAGATGACTGTGAAACTGAAGGAGAAATAAATCCCTCTTCGAGTAATCAGTGCTTCCCAGTCACCCACATGGAACCCCTCCGGTATACCCTATGGTCATAGCTGCTCAGCCTTGATGCCAAGAGCTATTTGGAGCTGCCGTCCAGCATCAAAGAGTGTAGAAAAAGGTAGCAGAGTTCCGTGTCGGTGAAACCTCACCTCTCCTCAAGTGAAGCGCTTCTGCCAACAGACCCAGCTGCATCCAGCTACGGCTGGAGTCACTTAGTACTTGCTCTGCAAGCAGGGTGAGCCACCCAAGAGCAGCAG
Organism: Forpus xanthops; assembly: GCA_032466535.1. Taxonomy (NCBI): domain Eukaryota; kingdom Metazoa; phylum Chordata; class Aves; order Psittaciformes; family Psittacidae; genus Forpus; species Forpus xanthops. Next base: position 19,137 of record JASSUY010031095.1, on the reverse strand, counting down.
GAGTATCGCAGGAAGACAGACCTCTGCAGCTTCCCATCTTCTTTGTATGCCAGTGCTAAGGACATGAGGGTAGGACTGCTGGAGAACAGAACATTGGGAGAAATAAGGCAAAGCAAAACCTATTGTAAAAAGGGTGACAAAAAGAGATTAAAAAGGAAGAGAGCACAAAAGAAAACCAATTAGTTGTCATGGCCTCTTTACAGGAAGAAATGACTCCTATTGCAGACATAAGTGACACCTATGGGAGCTGCAAGGAGGAGAGGCACAGCAAAGAGCCTGCTGTTGCTCTCATAAGCTGAATAATGTACATGAAAACACAAGGGTGACACACATTTCTGACTAAAATCAAGCCACTTTCAAAGGTGGAAATACTTCTGCTAGGGCAGTTAGGTGGAGTATATAAGTATCAGTTCCCTTCTGATCAGCTTTGACCTTTTCGAGAAGGCAAGCCCTCCTTTATTTATTTTGCCAACATGGCTGTATTTGTCAGCAGAATAATTAGTTGAGTCAGTAGAGGTCTGGGAATAGATTTCCAGTTGACATGCACTCCCTCTTCTGGTTGGCATTTGTCTCTACGACCAAGATCAAAGTAAAGACAAATTTTGTTTGTTGAGCCTTCCAAAAGAATGACTTTTAAACCATTCTGCTTGCTCGATTTTTATACAGCTGTGAGATCCCTGCTGCTCATACCACTCTTGGTGTACCAATAGCACATGAAGATTGACATCTGTCTTTCAGACAAGAGGTTTATAGTCAATGAAGTCCATTCACTGATTTGTTTGTTAAAATGGTATCTAAATTGTTTTATGATAAAGTGTGTGTTAATGCTATTTTTTTTTATTTCCCACAAAGACAGATTGCTCATGCTGCCTCTCACAGCCATTCCCAGCTGAAGCCTGGAACACAGGGCAACCAAAGTTTTATTTCAGGGAGATCTGATACATGATCAGCTGAGCATTATTCATAGAATCATAGAATCACAAAATCACAGAATCGTAGAATGGCTTGGGTTGAAAGGGACCTTAAAGATCATCTAGTTCCCAACTCCCTGCCATGGGCAAGGACACCTTCCACTAGATCAGGTTGCTCCAAGCCCTGTCCAACCTGGCCTTGAAGACTTCCAGGCATGGGGCAGCCACATTTTCTCTGGGTAACCTGTGCCAGTGTCTCAGCACTCTCACAGGGAAGAACTTCTTCCTTATATCTAATCTGTATCTACTCTTTTTCATTATTATCTAAATCTACCCTTTTCATTATTGCAGATTTTCTTGCTTGTTCACTTTATCTGAATTGCATAGTGGGTTCATGCAATGTTAAAATATATCCTTGGTGAAACAGCTCAATCTGAGAATTTCTGTGAAAAGAATTAATTCTTTGTCTTGGCTGTGGCCTGTTAGAGCATAAACAAGTAAGCAAGTACTCACAATTGGTAACAGAGTGGGTCAGTTCAGAGAGCCAAAAATGCTGTGTTCAGAGCAATGCTTGTTAGGAGAGGGTTTTGCTGATGTGACCACCAGCCACCAAGAGCTCCAGACATCTAGTAGCATGCCTAGCAGTTTCAGGTGATGAACTAAGCTCAACAGCAATCGTCTCCTGAATTACAATCCTGTATCTAACACCAAGTTCTGAACAAAAGCTAGTTGCAATCTTTCTGATTTGCTTCCACATCTACAAAGTGGGAATAACCCATACTTATAATACTTACTATGTATGCTAAAGCAGATCTTCAGCATTTACACTTCATATCATCTGTTAATCTGTTCCTGTTTGACTAGGTCATGCCTCTTTGGTGCTACCACATAAATGTTGAAACTTAACCACAATCCGATTTTAGAAAAGGGCAGATCCAATTCCCTGCCTTTCTTTTATTTTTTTTTTTTAATTACCTCTTGAAATACTGCTTTAATAAAAAAGAACAGATGAAAAGTCTCCTTGGCTGATTCCTATGTCAAGATCTAGGATAAATTGCTGGATAGTGTTTTACATTCAGATTGGAATTATTACTTTGGCCCTTAGGCAAAATGTACCAGAAACTTGTCTTAGGTCATGTTAGGAACAAATGATGAAGAAAGCAAATATTTTTTATTTTAAATATTGTCTGTGAGTTTTTTTCAAACACAGAGACTAAATTTAGACAATTCTCTTAGAAAAAAAACTCATGTAGAAAATGTAAACAGAAAATGTAGATTTTTCTTTCCTGTCCATCAGTTTTCTAACTATTCAAGTTTAAAATAAGCAGTAACAGTCAATTGCTATTTCCTCTTCTAGAAAGTTTTATTTACAGGTTTTAACTGTTTCTTATCATTACCACAGCTCTATTCTTGCAGACAGTAAAGCAATTGAACAAAATAGGCATCCACTAATATTTTCAAGTCCTTTTCAACTCACAAGCAAAGCTATATTCTATTTGTCATAGAATTATAGAATAGTTAGAGTTGGAAAGGACCTTAAGATCATCTAGTTCCAACCCCCCTGCTATGGGCAGGGACACCTCCCA